>JAWQUT010000356.1:136867-200585 GCA_033807755.1 Ellobium chinense | reverse complement strand
CCCCCCCGGTGAATATGATCTGTTTTCCTGGAATTATCAAAATAAAATATGAGAAAGTTGGACTGGCTTAGGGAGCGGGCAGGATATCTTATTACATGATAAGTGTTCAGCCAGATGCAAGGAAGCTGGTGCCATAGCAAGCTATGGGTAAAAGGTGGAAGAGGATGTCTAGACAAGTGAGTTAAATAGGAGATGAACACATGACCTCGAACAATGAATAGTATTATTAGTATTGAAACCGAAAGGATACAATATTTTCAATTTTGTGTTGTGGGTACATCCGCTGTATCTGGGCTGCACGTCTCAGGGAACTGGTACCAATAACACTGTGAAAGAAATATATACATATGTGAGCAACAAGATACATTGGTATACTTTCAATACATACATTAATACTTTGAGCACATAGTGTTTCTTAATATGTATCAAAGCTAGTCATTTTATTCAAGACTCCAAACAAAAGTAGTTTTAAAAATATAATTACAAATTTGAAAAGCTTGATATGCTTTGAGACCAATTTGGTGCTTGACAGCATTTTCACAATGCCTTGAATCAACAAAGTTATAACCAAAGAGAACATTTTCTCCCTCTGATAATTATTATTCTCCCAAATCTGACTGTTTGATGAATGAAAAACATCATAAAGCATTCTTACCTCCCTGGAGGCAAATCTTTCAATGTTTTCCCCCGGTGCTTTGGGTGCATCACCACTGCATCATAAGGATTATCTCTCCTTGGGTAAAGAAATGGAAATCATGAAGACATAAGACAATGAGTTTCTAAAAATGTTTGTAATGACCCATGCTACTTTTATAAGAGAAGTGGATGGAAAGCTAGTCATCTCTATATATAAAAGGAATTTTCCTTCCTTCACACAGAAATCTTCAAATTTAGGGCACATATGTCTGTGGAAATACACACAAATGTTTAGGCTTGATAATCTCTAGGGATTAAAAAAAAAACCGAACTTTTTTGAACATTCCCGTTAAGCAACTAAAGCAACTGTGAACAGTGTATTTGGTGCTTTGGACAACACAGCTTCCACAAACAAAAAGAAAGCCATTCCCTTTGTCATAATAATGTGTCAAGGGAAAATATTAATTACTGATATATGAAACCAAAATGCTGGAAAGAGGATGGAGAAACTCATGATGCACAACTTTTCATGCGCCCATTCTATTCTTGTTGTGCCCTTTCAGCAGACAATATACTGCAATACAGGGGTTCATGAGTACAGTTGTATCTAAGATATGATTTCAAAACCAATCCATACAAAAAATCCTCAAATAGTACATATATATATGTTACTTTTCAGTGTCAGGTATGTTTTAACACAATGACAACTCTGATGAGCACACTTTTACTCCACCTTGCAACTTACTTGCAAACACATCCAATAATCAGTCCTTCTGGGAGGGTTGTGGGCAGGTCTTTGAGAGAATGCACAACAAAATCCACTTGTTTCTTCAACAAAGCATTTTCCAGTTCCTTAGTGAACAGTGACTTTTCTCCAATCTGCCATTAGATATAAATCATGTTATAATAATTTAGATAATTATTAATGTTATCAAGGAAACATTTCCATATTGTTAATATAAATGGACTAAACTAAATGTGTGCTATTATAGAAAAGTGGCAGTCAAAGCAAAGGTCTCTGACACTAACTTTCATCATTACGTCTCATCTCAGGTATTATAAATTTACAGAAGGGAAGGGACTATTTCAGTCCACCAACTAACAATTAGTTTTATCAAATATTACTGAGGATTTTGGAAATTCCCTCCTCTAAGTTATCAACAAGTAAACTTCTTCGTAGATGAGAAATTGCAAATAGGGGGTGGAGTGGGGTGTCCAAAAAAGAATATCATATCTTCATCATATCATTAAACTAATTCTGATTCCAATTCTGAAAACATCATCATAATATTGCCTGCTCAATTCCATACTCATTCCATACTCTGACTGCTCATATATCATTCAGTACAGTCGCCGCATGACAAATAAATTTATTAAACTTGTTGTATTGTATGAATCCTTATTCTAGGATGAACTAACTTCCAAAGTCCTTAACTCTAAACAGGAAAGCTGCACTATGTTTACAGAATGCGAGTATGCTTTTACACTGTAATATCAAATGTCAAGCAGAAACACCTACAAAACTTTTGTTTTTAAAGTCTTACCTTAGAAAGCGCTGAATCTAAAATGCGGTCACCAGTTGTGGTCATGGGCACTGTAGAAGATAATTTTAAGGCATTGTATTTTAGTAAATAATGCACTCTTTTCAATATGTGTAGAAAGAGACACAAAAAAATAGTTCTGAAACATCACTAGACAAGGTTTATGACACCAACTGACTGCAAGCAGCAAATTTTAGTTACCTACCATCTCTGATCTTACCAGTCAAGATTAACAATATGATATCAAAGTACTTGTCAAGAGAAGGACTTATTCATAAATGACAAAAAAATTCACTGAAAATGGTCAACATAAATTAAGTACAGCTATTCATCAATATAATATTTAATAGGATAAACATCATATGATACCATGTCAGGAAATTAAAATTAAAATCTGTGTTTTCAGTTCCAGCTTCATGTCATTTTTGAACTGATTACTGTCACATTTTGCTCCTATCTTACAGATCACTAAAAGAGCCATTCCAAGTCTGTGTGAGTCAAAAATTCAAGAGAATATGCTAATTGTTATTGTTAACATCAGTTTCCCTTGCCAGAAATAACATGATTACTTACATGTCTCAAACTTAAGAGTTGAGTCCAGCGCTTTGATCATCTGAATCACAGAATTTGTTTGGATAAGAGCCAACTGTGGATGGAAAAAAAATGAATATGGAAACTGAAAGAAACTCTGGGAAAACACAAGAAAACAAAGATCATGGACAGCAACAGCTGAGGCCAAACTTTTCGGATAATACTAGCAACATTACGACATGGTCGTTCTTTTCTAGTCTAGATCTAGATTTGTTGCTTGTGGAAAGACTATTTTATTTTTTTGAGCCGATGTAAAGATTTCGATATTCTGCCATCCCTAAAAGACACTGAAGCTCTGAAATCAGCCCTTATTATATCCATTGTCACATTCACTAGCATACATCCATCTATTGGACAGAGGTGTGGACAATAACAGATGTGTAGACATCTGTGGCCATATGAGAAATCCATACTTCCGTTAACGTATTGTGTTAACCATGGTGAACACTACTAATGTTTTGGGAGTTTCCCGTGGTTACCGCAGTGCATTAACTAACGTTATGCATATGGCCACAGGTAACTGTCCACCCCAGGATGTTGCAACGAGGGTTAAAGGTTCACAAATGCACCATCAGAAGAAAAATTCTGCTGATTCTAGGACATAATAGAGCATGTAGAGAATTTTAACCATGAAAGACGGCTAGCTCTGTTTTCCCTCTAAAGGGGTTTGCATAGGGCCTGCAAGCTATGGGACAGGGATGCATCAATAGCACAGAGAAGTATTAAAATATCTTTACTTTATGAGATTTCCATGTTTTGCTTCACTTGGATGTTTGATCTACTCCATTACAGAATCCCCTCACTGGTAAATTAACAGCATAGTTTTTGGTCATGCTTTAGGGATTTGGTGTATGATGCAAATATCTTGTATGGGATGTACCCTTTTATTTTAATTTGTATTCAACCATGCTACTATATACAGGAAAAGTCTCATTACTGTTCCTGAAACTTAGTTTGCATTACACACAATGTTTTGCAAACCATTGCTTCCCTCCCCTTACATTTATAATACCAGCATAGGAAGGCCAGGCAGGAGGAAAAGAGGTCTAAATAATATGTAACATGGTCTGACCCATTTTACACCAATGCAAAGTCATATGACTACATACCAGCCAGGCTGGGTGCATATACCTTGTTGAACATATGAAAACTGAGAATGGCAGTGCAGGGTCTTACAAGTCAAAGTGAACGAGTAGAACATCACAGAAGAATGCTATTATATTAAGAATTCTGACCTGGGTGACTTACGTGAGATCACCTAGGTCTCAGCATAAAACTGATATGTAACCTCCCCTCTCTTACTCTCCCTCCCCCCCCTCCCCCCCCAAAAAAATTCGTATAATCATAAATAATTAACTAAATACTTAATGTATATTATGAACACAGGTCAGTGGAAATAGTAAAATGCTCTAAGTGTAGCTCTATTCCCTGCACTGTCACCATATAGTTAAATAGACTTGGGCCGTTCGGACTGAGAATGAAATCAGAAAAGTAAATGGGTCCATCCGAACTGTGCTTGCTTCATTCAGAGTACATACATGTTCCTCCACTTCCTTGCCTGCCTGGTTAGTCTTTCAGAGGCCACTATGTCAATAAACTTATAGTTCAAAGCCCTTATTACAACAAAGTGTCCCTGTGCACCAATGCCTGAGCCTGGATAATGCTAGAGTACATGAACTAATAAATCTAAGAATTGTTTCAAACAAAACAGGGCATGTAGCAATTCTAAAGTGTTTTGACACTGAAGTATGATAAAGGATACAATTTTTCCAAAATAAGCAATAAAAAGGAATTAAAAGGAAGCAAGCAAGAAAGAAAGAAAGAAAGAAAGAAAGAAAGAAAGGAAGGAAGGAAGGAAGGAAGGAAGGAAGGAAGGAAGAAAGAAGGGAAAATGGATGGAGGGATGGATGGACAGATGGATGGATGGATGGATGGACAGTCGGATGGATGGATGGATGAAATCCTGAATGGATGAATGTGAAGTCAGAAAGCATGGAAACAAACACTGAACAGGATCAGCAATGAACCAGTTTGTTGTCCCACACTGACTGACTGAGGTAAAAATCTCAGGTAACAACATGTTCAGTCATGACCTTAAGGGGCTTAATTCTGATAAGATGTACTTTCGCCATCTCAAAATCTCTTGACACGATACTGAACTTGGATATCCGCTTGATATTTGCATAGTATCTAAGAGATGCAAAGATGGGACAACTGAATAACACACAGGGCAAGGATAAAAAGGGTTAGGGTGGTGAAAGGTCAGAATCAATAAACAGACAAAAACCCACCAACCAGCCAGCCAGCCAGAGAAAGGAAAAAAATGATCTAAAAAAGTAGGGAAAATGTAATGAAAATCTAAGGCTAGATTTGTTAATTTGTGGCTGAGTTTGTCTGTATGAAAATTCATGCCACTTAACGCAGAAGTCTCAAACTTGAAAAGTCATCTGCAAACAAGAAGGAAAGGTCTATGAGAGATGAATGTTTGGCCCGAAGTAGCGTCTTGGGACCCCAAGGGATTTAAAGAGAAGTCCTTTTGTGCACTGAACCTTGGGACTTAGGTTATTCAGTCTAATTCACTGGGCAGGCCCCCATCTGGCCAACTTTTTTCTTTGAAGGGCATCCTACTGTGATGTGCTCATTTATAACCCACAGTTCTCTAAAGTTTTCTTTTTCTTGCTTTGACACTGGAATCAGTACTGTCATGTCAGCTCAGCTCATCCTATAAGATTTATCATTCAGCCATGTAGATCTACATCCCATTCAAAGAATATGGAATCAGGTCTAGTGACTGATGAAACAAAAGAGAGAGAAACCTTCAGTGACTTGCAGAGTTGCTGTGTCAGGACAGAGCTGTTGTGGTTGGTCTATCCTAAATCAAAGTGACATAACCAAACTTAACTGTGTCATAAGTCATACCTAATGTCAGACAGATTTGGCAAAGTCCATGGCTTAATGGGTGTGGCTAGCAGACATTATCAACTGTAGATCTGATAAGAAACCAAGGTCCTACCTGTAACAGTGTATAGATTACATTTCTCTGCTATGTGTTCAAGACATTCCTAATTCCTTCACACCTGGTGTTCATATCTCATATCTTTTTTAGCAAGCCCTGTGAATTAACCATTTCAAATGAAAGAAAGAAAAGTTGACTATTTATTAAACCTACGCCTTTATGAGATTTTTAAAGAATTAGATCAACTTAACTGCAATCATCCAATGACTTATATCTAAGAAATACAGTTTTTTAACTATCTCAGAAACATTGCAACGAAGTGAAAGTGTGATTAAGCTGCAATGATTAAAGAAGAATAATTTCAGACCTAATGGCTGAACACCACCATTGAGGTCCTCCAACATCCTATCAGCCAGGCTTGGCTGATGTAGCAACTATACATGTAAATAAGACCAGTGGCTAATCTTGAAACTGACGACAGACATTTCAACAAAATTGTGTGGCCTAAACCTAAACTGACTGTCATTTTTCCTGCAAGGATGTCTGCCACATCTCTAACTGTTGTAAGCCTAGATATCAGGAAGAGTCAATCACACTCTAACAGATGGGTGTGTGCTGCTGTCAATACAATGTGCTTTTATTTGGTGTATGGGGAAGAGGAAAGTTTCCGCAAAAATGAGTGCATTTTTAATACATGAATGATTGCAGTCCCTGACAAAATTTTCTGATACCAAGATCAAAATATATGAGTCTCTATTCAAAGTGAAAGTTGCTTTGTCATTTTTAAAAAATGTGTTTTTGCATCTTCATATCTGATTTTTAGTTTCCTTAAAATCTTCAGCTTTCTGCTATCCTTGTTATTATTGTTGATTATCTGACAAATCATGGTGACTCGATTAACTCAGTATAATTTTCAACTTTTGCACCGCTTTTCTACTGTAACATCCTGATCCTGTTTCTCTTCCTAATCAGATCAGATGTGTCAATTCATCATTCTATCCTGATCACTAGATTGTGTTTCATTATCCATGCATAACCGTGACCAAAAAAACATGAAGCAAACTACAATGCCTCAGGGGCATCTTAATAAACACAAATTTCATCAAAGCACTGCACTGAAGTGACGCCCTGCTTAAAATAATAATCTTTTACAATCAGTCCTGACTGACTCTGACAAATTTAAGCTTTTCAAAGCAAAGCATTCTTTTTATTGTCAATCACAATAAATCACCATGTAATTCAAAAGTCAAAGGGGGACACCAAGCAGAAGAATTACAACCCATATAAATCCTTAAATATCTGCACAAATTGCATCCTCCATCCCCTCCCTTCCCCTTTTCAATCCATAATTCTGTAACTCCAGGGTTTTTGCCAGGTATTCAAGCCTATAACCCCCAGCAACTGAGAAAATAGGCTTTGAAAATTTTAATATAATAGGGCCATAAGCATCAAGGACAGCTATTTTAATTCACACGCCCAAAGTTCATGATTCTTAAAACAGTAGCCAACAGGACTTCCTATGAATAGCCACATGGTTTATGGATGAATTAGAAATTCATTTCCTTCTTTCTACCTCTGTCCAGGATGTAACAGTAGAGATATATTGCCATAGGGGAGACAGGCTGTGCGTCAGTCAATGAAAATTCACTGGACCGTGACAGTGGGTCCACAGGTTTAAGTTAGGGAAAGTGATTTTGAGCCCTGACTGTGGTTTATTGCCCAACACCAGATACTGACAGCCATTACCACCATAATGAAATGCTTTTGGGAGGCCAGTCTGCCTCAGGGAGGAGAAAGAGCTTGGTAAAAGGCTGAAGAGGAAGGATTTGGACAGGATTAATGAGAGGGGATGGGCGGTAAGGGAGGGGTGTGAGAAGAGGAGGAAAAAAAGAGTTAGAGAAAGTCAGCAAGTAGAGAAAAGGGTGGGGTTTGGGAGTGGCCAATAATAGTATGCTCAAGATTGATTAAACAGTCTCAGATTATCACTTAGGTCACAGCCTGTTGGTCTTCTCAGAGACTGGGAAGACTCTTCATTGTTACAAGCATCTACCACATTTTGCCTCAGTCCCCAGTCCCAGCCCCAGCAACATCTAATTAAGGGAAGGAGAAGAAGAAAGAGTACATATTATCAGAGGGACCAGTGAATGACTGATTAAAGGTTAACAGAGCACACCCAACCTTATCTTCATCTGACAATATTTTTTTCTGAACTATTCCAATGCAGCATAAATATTATTTGCTGATACAAATCATCTTATCTTAGTATGATCTCACTTTTTTAGGCTGAAAACAAGCTTCATCTGGTCAAAAGGCATTTCACATCTAAAATGTACCTTTGTAATAATTTACTATTACATGGGTTCTGCTGAACTGAATTATAACTGGGCTATGAAAAAATACTACAATTTGAATGTTCATGTAAATATTCTTCTGCTGACCTGACAGTCAAAATCACAAACAGATTAAGAATGAAATTTTAATTTATTTTGGTCCACACTCTTTAGTCCACCAGTGCAGTCAGCTCTTACACACGTGCTGCTAACATTCATGTATCCAATTACCATTTGCTCCAATCATTATGTGGTTACTTTTCTCAGCTGTGCAAACTAACACTAACTAACAACAGCTTCGATCTTTCCTTCAGTACTTAGGGCTTTCACAATAAATAGCTAACCAAGTAGAGCACTAAGCATTGCAGTCAATATTTTAAATGATAAATCATTTGATCTAATTCATCAAGTCACTTTTATGATACAAATACAAATGAAAGCAGCTAAGTGATTGTCAAAGAAATTCCCCCTCAAATAGTCCCTCCTTCTCTCTTCACTCTTCCCATACTCTCAAATATTATCATGAATGGGGATGACAGCTGATTTTAAGTTCAATATCGCCTCTACTGTTGCTGTTCAAAGCAAAAGCCATGGTCTGAATAAAATTCTTCAAGAAAATGATCATAAAATATTTGCCTTTGCTCACTCTTCAGCCAACAATGAAAACTGAAAAAGTAAATGGACTTGGACAATGCCATAATAAATTCAAGTTCATTTAATCACATCCTTGACATATAAAAATCCTTACACATGGATGAGTAACAAAAGAAGACAAACTATTCCGGTACAGTTTATTAACACTGGTAGTGCTAGCTGACCATGCTCTATGCAGCTCGCTAGCTGTGTGCCCAGTTTTACTATAGCTAGCAAGCCACAATGCCGTCCCGTCAGCCGACCGGTGTAAACAATGCCTTAGTATTGGCTGGCATACAAAAATCCATGTTTTCGTTGGAAAACAGCTGCATATCTGCTAAAAGTAAAAACACTCTATTTTTTTTTTGTTTGTTGAGAATTGGACAAGGCATATGGGAGTGTATTTTTATTAAATGCATATGTTTATTTGTATTAGAAAAAGCATAACAAATGCAATTCTTGTAGATTGA
Organism: Ellobium chinense; assembly: GCA_033807755.1. Classification (NCBI taxonomy): domain Eukaryota; kingdom Metazoa; phylum Mollusca; class Gastropoda; order Ellobiida; family Ellobiidae; genus Ellobium; species Ellobium chinense. The sequence continues at coordinate 191,428 of JAWQUT010000356.1, read as the reverse complement.
ACCACACAGGCAATAAGGTTGATGTAATCTAGAAATTAGAAAAGTCCACAAGAAGGAGGGTTGGGGGAGGACAGGCAACTTTACTCACACTCACACACAGTCCAACACTCAGCTGTTACACAAATAAGGCTTATTTTTTCATATTTCGATTTCGGTGTATGGGGAGTGGGATGGGATGCAGGAGGGAGCTGTACGTAGTGTGTTGGCCATCCATTCAGACTATGTGATGAACTGTGAATTGTAATTGTAAGCAGACGCAATAACACTCTCTTTTAATTAGCTGGCACTAAAAACAGCCGGTTTCTCAACCCATCATCAGTGCTTTCTCTGTTTCACACATATAATAATCGTAACATCTTACTTCCAACTGGGGGAAACAGTCAGCAAAGTAAAGTAATACAGTAGTGTGACAGTCAAGACAGTGCTTCCAAACACATTTTTTTTCTTGCTCATAAGGATGTGTGTCTGGTTTTCAATAAAATTGAACATGACTGTAATACAAGCATACTTGTTTGAAAATGAAAGTTCACTTGTTTTCACAATTTCTTTGGTGTGTTAGGAGTTACAATCCATGCTAGCAACTTCATTATGAGAAAAATTATTCATAAATATAGTGTTCCAGTCATCTTAGTCATTCCTTCAAGTTCAAGTCTCCTTTCAATTTTTTCTAGTATGTGAATGAATGTGATGTTTACATCACGAGCACAAGCATAGCAGCATCCCATTGTTTTAATAAAGTATTAATTTTCCCAACCACATAGCAAGAGGTGTTATGACCCATTGTCAGGATCCACCGCTGCATTAATACGATCGCCGCAGGTAGAGGTTGGTTGAGCGAATATATAACTATTGCCGTACTCAATGGTACTTGGTAGCAAACGCACAGTAGTCTGTAGTATATCACCGCACCACAAGGGTTAAAAAACAATGTAATGAACAAATGGCTCTAAAGATGGCTGGCAAAATTCTTGGTGTGTATGGGAGTAAAACCACATTGCAACTGATCAATTATTACATTTACATTTTAAGATTCATTTCATCAGTTTAGGCCACTGGTGTTAACATTATCTATCCCTTCCTGTGAAGTGTAAATTTTGTGAGACTTGTTTGTTAGTGTGCTGTCATTATGTGTCTCTGCTTACTGCCAACACACATTCAAATTATACAGATTTGCCTTTCTCTACATCATCACAAACTTAACAATCAGTTATGAAATGCAAACTTACAACTTACATGCTAATTTTTATTTGTAAACAGCCCATATTTCATTTTCCATTTTGTTCCAATATGCATACATGTATCTTGCTCCCAAGTGGAATATCAAATTCAACATTGAATCTGAGCTGATCATGTGCATATTTTTGTTCATCATTCTGTTTAATAATGTAATGTTTGTCAAAAAAAGATAACTGCTGGGTTTAAGATCCTAGTCCAGAAAATATAATAATATAAATCTCATTTCTTATAATCCACTTTATTTCCTTATATTTGTTCATTCTGCCTCGGCTTTACTTCTTGTTTTTTTGTTTTCAAAAATGTCCTCAGGCATAAATGGTTTTGCTCTCTACGTGGTTTCAGAGTGTCATTGCATGCACTAACATACGCATAATCAGCAAACTCAGAGTGAATTCTAAATTCTATGTTTCAATCTTAATCGTAACCCTTGTGGTGCCATGATAGAATTTATTCTACCGTCGGCTCGCTTCACTTCAGTGCAGCAATAAAAATGAACAGGATATACTTATAACACATATCTCCTTGCCGGCCTCTGAGAGCAGAATTTTGCACCCCAAAGTCACCTGACAGTCATTATATTAATATTATATTTAACAATGGTCACGCTGCTAGAGGAAGGCCGGACCCCAGCAGCCTCGCATTATGAGAGCTAATCCATTTCCCATACATTCAGAATTAATCAAAGACCTGACTAGAATCTAAACAGGACAGAATAATCTGAATCTGATAATGACATACATGGAATATTGTAATACAGTAATGAGAAGATTAAAAGAAAAATCTTGAATAACAAAATAATATTTGTACAGCCCAACAGTATTTTACACAAAACCACCAGAAAATATATCTCAAGATAAGTTTAGGTTTTAGGCTTGGTCCAGTTTGGGACAAGGATGAACATTAGAGACCTATATAAGTACTGTAAGCGTAAGTGAGCCTAGGACCAGGTACCGAAGTAGGAATAGCCTAAAGCCTATGCTCTGTGTGTAGTATTCAGAACATCATCATAGTATTAACCCCTTCGTGACCCATATGACGTACAGCGTACGGCATATTTTGCTCTTTGTTAATTGTGCCAAGATGCCGTTTGGACGTATGTGGTACGTCATATATAGTGGCTAGCCAGGACCAGTAGGACGTACGTGGTACGTCATATTTTTCTCGCATTTTAACTAATCATAGAAAATAATATTTTAGAGCCAAACCGACTTCAGAATAGTATTCAGCGATATTTTTTCAGTACGAATACACCTCTTCTGTATCGAAAGTTTATCGGAAGGAAGCGTAAGCGGAACCTGAGTTTTGCTTTTCTTTGTTCCTGTATACAGTCGGCGTGCTGTTCACGATGGAGCCCTTATCTAGTTTTTGAACTTTATTATTATTTATTGAACGTTATTATGTGAAAGGCCATTCATTATCCGTCAAAAAAATATATACTTTTTTATACTTTGGAGTATACTGGAAGTGAAAATTCCTCATGTATTGACAGACCTCTAAATTCACTGATGCTCCTTACAATTTTCTAGCAAAAATATGGAAAATTGAATCACCAAGATACCTTCCGTCATGAAAGGGTTAAATTAGTTAGATCATTATTGTGTTGGCCGTTGGGCGTCGGATAATGAAGTCTGGACTTTAAATCTATCATTTCTAGTCTAGACCTAGCTTAGACTAGACTAGATCTAATCTAGGGGAGGAATTCCATATGTGTGCCAGAAAGATTTCCGCATGGAACACATCAAACCAACAACATACCCAAACCCTAACCCTACTCTAACCCTAACCCTAACCCTGACACTAGGTTAGGGTTATGGTTAGGGTTAGGGCATGTTGTTGGTTCGGTGTGTTGCTTGAGGAAATCTTTCTGGCACACATGTGGAATTCCTCCCTAATGTAGTCTAGCACATTTTCTAACTAGTCTAGTCTAGACTTGATCTCTAATGATGTTCATATTCAGTGATATTGCCTTGCGCCCTTGATGACATAGACTAATATTATAATACTGATCATGTTAAGTCTAAGTCTCGACAAGTGTCTTAGGCCACATAATTAATCTACTAGTCTAGTAACTTGCCTGGCTTTTCCTTGTGCCAACACGTATGATCCGTTCTTCTGCCATTTCGGCGCAGCGGAGTCACACAAATTCTAACGATCACAAGTAAAATCTCCGGGTCAACTTCGTGATGAAACTATCCTTCGCCTGGGAGTACGGTGTAGATTATGTAGGCAGGTCATTCAGTAATGCCACTCTGATTATGTGCCTTTCCTGTACAGGGAAAGTGATTGTTTTCCCTACATTTCCTTACGCATAATGTTAAGACAACTCAGTGGAACAATCCTGAAATTTTATACTAATTGGAATAAAATCCAGCATTTTATCCACTTTACCCTATGTTTCACGATTTTTATAAGCAAACCATTTCATCCTACTATAAGGAAAAATATTTACTAGTGGCAACACGGCCAGGTCAAATACGTAAATTTACGCACGTTTCAATGACGTCACAACACACTCTTATGGCCTAAGCCCATAGACTTACACGGCCGTGTAAGTCTATGCCTAAGCCTATTTTATTTCTGTAACTTTTGTGAAATACGAGTACGACAGTATTATTTAACCAGATATTATGTTATTATAACTTAACGGTAGTAATAATGCAGAAAAATGGCTAGTAAATGAGATCTCAGATACCAAATGAGCTCTCGAATATTATGAAAAAATTTTATTTGTTCTGATGACAGGTGCGAAGTTTTTTACGTACTTCCGCTTCCAACTTTTTATTCAACCATTGTCATGGACGCTTGATTGGACATGAATCTTACTGATTGGAGCTTGTAGGGCCTCCAAACTATACTTTATGAGACTGTTTCCTATGAAGATCATGACAGTTGAAGAAAGTAGCTGATCGGCTCAGCATTAAACAGTACCTGATTTTGAAAATGGCTGATCAGCCACCAGAGTATCTTTCGGCTGAGGAACTGAGAAATAGATTGTATCACAGTTTGAGAAATCGCGGGCTCGTGGATTCGATAAAGGTAGGCAACATCATGAAAATACCAGCGAGAATGTATGAAAAGGAAGTCCTCGTGAAAATATGAGATCTTATGGACACTATTTGGTGGACTTTACCTTTTGCAGATATGACAAAGGCAGAAGTCCCTAACTCCATTCCTACCCTACCTCTAATAATAGTAATATTGCCCATCAAGATGGGGTCCCAAACCTTATTTTTATAATGCCCATCAAGACGTGGTCCTAAACCCTAATGCCCACTGAAAAATATCTATAAACTTAATGCCCCCAACAACAATCATTGCAGAAAGTAAAGGTGTCCACTACTTTTCTGGTCTTCTTAAGATACAGTATACTTCTTGTTTGTACATATGAAATGCACAGAAAAAAAACAACAACAAAGTATTCATAACACAGCAGAAAGAAGGAAAAAGTATTAGAGTCCAGATCAGGATAAAATTAAAGAAGGACGAGATACACAAGCATGGCAGCTCATTCTATGGAGACTGCTGGTGTTACTGTTTGTGGGGTTCTGTAAATGTTATAGGGTTGTATTTTATGTTCAATAACAGATGAACATTCTGTTGGTTTTCAGTCCCAGCTGCGCAACAGTTTGGTTACAGAACTTCAGCAGACAGTGCGGGGACCATTAACCTTGAAGGATCTGAAAGTACCAGAAGGGGGATCTCTATTACACAGAGCATCAAACAGTCTAGTGGCAAACCACCTGCGAGCATGTCAGTATGAGTACACCCTCAGTGTATTCTTACCAGAATGTGGACTGAATCAGGACAAGGTATGATATTTACTCAGAATTGTCATGATTGTTACAAAACTGCAGCACAGAAGGAAAGAGACAATGAATGGAGTATAATAGTGCTAGAATATGGTTTAAATACAGAATAATTTGTTCTCACATATGGCCAAAACATTTTTCCGTATTTAGGACCACACAAGCATTGACCCTACAGTTTGTACATGTCTGAGCAATTCTTTAGAGGTCTGAATAGTTGTTTTTGACTCTTATCTGTATTTGATAATTTTCAGTGCAATAGTGCAGGTCGTTCTTCTGTGCATTTTAGACATTAATCAGACAACAGAATATTCTCATTGCAGATATCTTGTGAAAAGGGAACATGATTAGGTCATTTGACTTGTGGTCTTTCATGGTCTCTAGATTTTTAAACAAGCTCAGTTTCTTTTCAGAAACATACAGCTTTTGACTACAAAAATGTTTCAGAACAAATTCAGGGTATAATGGAACACAAACTGTTGAAGATATATCCAAAGTGTTAGTTGTTTTGATGCCTTACTGTGTCACATTGCTTCATTGCTTTTTGTATTTTCTTCAGAAATTTGACACGGCTGATCTTCTGAAGCTCCTAAACATTAGTCCTCACTCAAGGCTTTATCAAAGACTGGTATGTGATCAGTCCTTTTTCTGTAGATAGTCACTTCTTGGCACTTCATAAGTGTCAAGAATGGGTTGCACGCAGTGGCAGAATGGATTTTAGGCAATCATCATGATTTAAAAGATGAATATTTCTTAATTTGTTTCAATAGCTAGCATTCATGTTTTTTGTGGTGTTAACTTAGAATTGGTAATGAATGTCATTATTTCCTGGAATACACTAATTGGCAAAATATGTCTTTCTTCCACTCTAAAATGCTGCCACAGAAGAATAGAATGAGCCATATTAATCATGCTTTGAAGCATATTTTATGTGATTCTTAAGATTTGTTTAAGAACATGCTATGTGGAGAAATTTATGCTTATGATGATCCTTTGGTATTTATTGTAAATCAGTGTTTGCATCAGCCATGCAGTTTTTATGAGCTTGATGTATTTTCCTGAGGTACAACACTTTGGTTTGAATAAGTCTACTTATATTGTATTACTCACACTGGAAAATTCCCTTGTTTCTCACAAAAATGTAATAATATTAGGACCATGCAAATATTTTCTTTATTATTACATACTTTTTCAACAAAATCTGTAATCTTGTCTTGATTTTTTATTATTTTAAATGATTATCAAGTTAAAAAGCCCATTGAATTGGGAAAGCCAAGCATGAAAGATCTAGAAAATATTTTTATATGATTTACCTTATCTTTCAGAGTGCACAGTCACAACAAGACAGCAAAAAAGGTGAATATTAATTTCTTATCCATAGTCAACAATAAGTCTTTTGTGGAGGCTGTAATTCTCCTATTGCTCAGAACTGCAGAGTATAGGTTTAGTGTCAGTCTGTGTTTAAGTTCTTTTTCTTTGGAATTTGTTTGTGTTACCAAGGGCTAGGACTAGTGAATACATATGAATTTACATACATTATGAGTAATAGTTACTCTGTTTGAGCTAGAATTGTCCATTTCATTACTTTTGTGTTTCCCTGTCCTATTCAAAAGTAGACTGTCTCTTTTTTCATGCATTTATACTTTATTTAGGGGAGACTATAACATTACTTTTCTTTTATGCCGATATTCAGAGAACAGCTTTTCTGTTGACTTAGAACTTGAGAAAGATAGGAGGTTTATTTCTGGTTTGAATTACAGTTTGGTTTCTCTTTGTATCCCAGGTTTCTTATGGCAACTCCTGTCAGAGGTCTCATCCCTTCATGCCAATTCCATTAGTAATGTGGGATGTCAGACTGATCTTATCAAAATGGGCCCCATCACTCCTTTGGGTATGTCTTCACCTAGAAGAACTTAAAGTGCATCTTTTTTACAATAAAAAAAATAAGATTTTATTGTATCACACTGGATAAATAAGAAAGCCTTGCGTTTTCATATGATAGCGTTCTTGTCTTTCTACACTCTTTCTGTTTCCAGCAGTATATATATGTAGTGGAAAATTTACGAATTTTGTTAGCGTATTTAATATTATGCAAAGAAAAACTGTTGTAAGCCTTTAGATTTCACATGCTCACAGTTTTATCACCAAGCTTCGCTTTAGGCATTGTATGAGATGAATGTTTTTAATTACTTTCAAAAATGTGTTTGCTCTTTTTGTATTGAATATTTTTTGCTGTGTTTTTTTTTGTTTTGTTTTTTTTTTGGGGGGTGGGGGTGGGGTATTGATAGATCTTTGGGATATACTGGTAATGAAATGGTGAGGGATCATCATAAGATGCACTCTGTAATTTTGCTGGGCAAGGCTTTGTGACCTGGTCATGATGAGCATTATCTATTGTGTCTTTAGATGAAAAGCTTTCAGATGTGGATGAATTTTACTCATCTCGTCGTGAAGACTACCTCCGCACAGGAAGGGCAGGGGCTGAAGAGAGGCTGCTTAGTTTTCAGAGACAGTTGGAGGATAGATACAACACTCAGCTGAAAATGGAGGTATGTGTAAAAGACTCAGAAGAGACTGAAATATGTATTTAACCCTCCTTTCAAAAAATCAGGTATCTGTTGTATGGACATAGGTCAGTAAACTATCAAGGTTATGACTCAGAAAGCGATTATAACTCTTCCAGATCATCTTAGCTGAGCTTAGCAGCAGATTTATAATGTTAAGCATACTGTCTCCACTGATTTTGACAAAAAACTGAAACAGAAATATACGTTACTCAACAAAATCTATTAAGTTGTCCTAGGACCTACAGATAAAGAATAGAGAAACAATACAACCTTAGTCTACCCTTAAATTACTGTTCAAAACATCTGAAGAGCTATGCCTGTCAAGGCTGTAATTAAAAGGCTGTTGAAGATTTATGCATCTTCCCCTCAATAATCACAACTTAAAATAGTTGTATTTTGAGCAATTATATTCTTCTTTTTTCAGCTTGCCCGCATGAGGGATGCAGAGATTGCAGCAATAAAAGTGGAGGAAAAGGAAAGCAGTAGGAAAGCTTTGGATCAAGCTAGGCGAGAGGTACTTTCATTCAAACTAATGATGTCCTCTTCCCTTCCATGTATTACCTCCATTTTCAATATCTAGTTTTCAGTTTCTTTTATTTCTCTTTTCCATCCTTCCCCTTATTTGAATTCAGTCATTTTATCCTTTCACTTATGTACATTCATTTCATTCATTCATTCATTCTTTCGGTGGTTTGTTAGTTCACTCCACTCCATTCCACTCCACTCCATCCCACTCCACTCCACTCTGTATTCATTTATTTTCAAATCACACTTCCAATTGTGTTCACCCATTATCCTGTGCTTTTTTTTTTTTATTCATTCTTTCTCAGCTTGAGAGAATGTACAAGGACAAACATGATGCACTGGTACAGAGAGAGAGAAATGCCATGGAGAGACTTCAGCAACAGACGGAGGTGAAGACTGTATTTAAATACACAGGAACATCTTGAATTATGTTGAGTGGCTGAAAAAAAAAATCATCTATAGTGTAAATATTGCTGACTTTATGTAACTGAAATTCTGCACATTAGCGAGTATTATCTGTTAAAGCTGCAAATGCCAAAACTGTGGGTGCTGTGTTAACATCACAACTCAAACATTGAAAAATACAAGTCTGACAATAGTATGCCAAGTGTGTGCCTGCCACATCATAAATTTGGCATATATGGATTCTCCTTTTGTGTATGTGACAAAAGCATGCCACATAGATTAATGAAACTTGCACCAATCATAGATTGTATCTGTCTGTTTATGAGTGTTTCATCCTAACTCTTAACGTGCCTTCTGTTGATAAGCTTCATGGATTTTAGGAATGTTTGTAAACTCTGGATAGTATAACTGAAAATGATACATGAGAGACTGTCCTATGAAAGTTAGATGCTAAAATTTGAATTTGAAAACTGGTTTGTTGTTGTGTTGTTTTTTTATCTGAAATGTAGCCTTCAGTATAGACATAGATAGGATTTCTTATCTTTGTAATCCATAGGGTGTAACTACAAGCTAGTAAAGATGTCCTGTATTGCTTCAAATGCTATCAAGTGCAAGCCACAGAGATTGCAGTAGTATTTTCTATTCCAGTTAACTCATTTAACTTCAGCACTGTTTCTGCCCCATGTTTCAGATTCAAGAGAGGGAGACTTATACTCAACGCCAGTCTATCCTGGAGGAAATAGAAGCTGTGAGGCAGAGAGAAGCTGAGGTGAAAAGGGAAGCTGAGGTCAACAAAAGGTATGGCTTCATCGGTCAGATACAGTCATCTCTGGTTATGCAATATGCTTAAGGGCATCTTCAGTTGAATTGCAGCAGTTGAATGAGAACAAAATACTAATCCACATTGAAGCTGCAGATTATTGTAGCTCATTTTAATTGCAATATTTTCCACACTCACTAGAAGTTGCAATGTCATGGAGCTGATTGTATGTGGTCAGCAAACACTAAACATAATCAGAAGTTCATGGAATGCCCTTTAGAAAGGCTTTGATCGGTATTACATGCTTGGGCAACTCAATACCTAAATTCCATACCTTCATTCATAACTGTTTGTAGGCGTTAAAATCCATGGATCATATTTATGAGTTGATGGTTCGATTATAACATTTTTATTCATTTTCACAGAGAGAAAAAGTTAGCCGAAGATCGGGTCAAAGACAAAGAGGCAGAACTTCGACGTAGAGAGCTTGAGATTCAACACAGAGAGACATCATTTGAACAAAAGTTACAGAATGAGATGGCACAGTAAGTAGAGTGACGTTTGAGTACAGTAATTTAAAATCACTAGTGCTGGCTACATGTCGGGAATTAATTGGTCAAATTTGAATTATCACCTTTCATGTGATAGCCTTTGAATCAGTGGGTTTTTACTAGCATGGTATTATGTTGTAAATTGTGAACTCTTTCTTTCTAATTCCTTAACAATTGACCTCAATGAAACAAGATTATTTAACTTAGATGAAGGCACATAATCTTCATTTATACCCGTAGTTTTCAGTGCAACCATGCTTTAGGAAATTAGAGTCTCTGAATTTTGTCTTCAAGTCGGCCATAATGGAAGTTCTCATACTTTACTGACGTAACTCAGAATAAGCCCCCCCTTGCATTCAGCAGACAACCATAAAACTGAACATTTGTGTTTGAAAATTGCGTTCTAAAGTGATAGTCACCCATCAAGAATACAATGAGCTTTAGTCTTTTATTTTATAATTAGAACTTGTAAGTTCAGTTATGATAAATTTGGTCAAGATTTTATCAAGATGTCAGATGTTACGAGGGCAGGCTGATAATTAAGTTCCGTTTGCCAATAACTCAGTCAATTTTCGTCANGTCACCCATCAAGAATACAACGAGCTTTAGTCTTTTATTTTATAATTAGAACTTGTAAGTTCAGTTATGATAAATTTGGTCAAGATTTTATCAAGATGTCGGATGTTACAGTATATTTGTTTTCAGAAGCTGAGCTTCTTTAGCTATGCCAAGGGATACAATGAATCTTTCCTGTTTGTAGGTTTAAACTAGATCAACAGGCAAGATACATTGAGAGGATACAAAATGTGGAAGTTAGAGAGGCAAAGGTCAAAGGTTAGTACAGTATGAGTGTTGGTCTTTGCTCTTAGGCAGTTCAAAGCTTACATTTGTTTACCAGTGTTGTAAGTCTGCTTATATATGAGATAATTCATGGCCTGTAAGCATTTTTCATTCCCCTAACTTGCAAATTTTGTCCATTTCAAAACAAACAGTACGGCTAACGGCACCCACAACTTAATCACTATTTTTACTTCATATTTTTGTAGAAAAGAAACCAACTGAACATTTGTACTTGTGAAATAGCCTCTTTGAACTTATTCCTTATCCTTTTACACTTCAGCCATTAAGCATATATCAGTTTGATGTCACTCAATCATATCTCTTCAAAGTCTTTCAGAGGACCAGAATGTTAACTTGCCTCATATTCATTGAAGTTAATCCATAATTATCCGGTGTCCTGTCCATAGAATGTGGGTTTATTATTCCTTCCAGTTTAAAGAAAGTTGAAAATGATAAAACTAGTCAATATGTGTTATTTATGGCATTGACATATTATATCCTGAGATTAGTGCTTATGAAAATAGAAGTGGAGTATTGATGTCATGCTGATAGACCTTTATATTGTTTTAGTTACACACCCTTTCTTAGCAGGTTTGTCTTTTCATTATTTCACTCTATACAGAGGAGGAGAGGATAGTGGCAGAAGAAAAGGCTCGCATACAACAGATCAAAGATGAGCTCAGGGACAAAACACACAGGGTTAATGGATTAGAGGTAAGTGAACAGCCATGTTCAGATAAATTTTATGTAAAAGACATGTTGTTATGAATGTGTAGCAATAAGGCAGAAGTTTGTTCAGCTTATGCCCTCAGTTAAATCCCATGTAAAAATTTCAAGAGCTGTTAAGCTAATGGGCTTTTTACCAAATTGTCAGAGTGTGTGACAAGACTTAAAATTTGTTTGACAGCTTTACATAAAGGTTCTATTTTTCCTAAAATTTTGAAATTTTTCTATGTAGTGATGAGAAACATTCTGAACACTGCATTGTATTTACACTTTCTTACGTATGCAGTTAAATATGTATTCCTTTTGGTTTGCTGGAAAATTGGTTGGTTTTTTTTATTCAGCATGTTTATTGAGACACTCTGACTGATAATTTCCTTAGTGATTGTTCTGATCAGTGATATTTGATGGTATTTGTCACTGTCAGGTGAAATCCATTGATACTTATTATTTTCTGTTACAGACGCAACTTTCAGAAGCTAAATACAGTGAAGTAAATGCCAACAAGAACAATGAATACCTCAATGCCAAATTAAGAGACGTAAGTTATTTTTGCATTTGCCATAGAATTGACATTTACTCTCAGAATGATTGATAGCAGAAAAGTAAAATATGGAGTAAAGAAAATGGTTTCAGATTGAATTAGTCAAATGTTGTTTAACAGCGGTTTTTCTGATAGCAAATGTAAAATTTCACCAGCATTAGCTAGTAATAATTTGTTGATAATGTGTTGAAAATTTGTCTGTCTGAACTTCATTTGTTGTTAGTAATTTGACTGTGTGCTGAATAGAATTAAAAATATTTCTTTACTATATCCAGATTTTGATGGTTGTGTTATTTATACACCTCTGCCAATTAAAGAACAGAAAAGAGCTATTTGTTTACACATTTCAAGATGATTTTTATTTCATGATTGAGAATTCATGCTGAAAATGCTGATTACTGTCATTTCTATCCTCAGATGTCAGATTACAAAACTTTGAAGGAGCAGGTTGTTCTGTACAGAAATGAACTGGAAACTGTACGAACGTGAGTAACTTTCATCATAAATCATCATCTTACTAGTCTAGTAAAGAGAAGTAATTCACAGCAATATTAAATCATTTCTATTTTAACAAATCTACCCGTGGTGTTATTTTACATTTTCAGCTTTGTATTGTACAATTTACTGTAGTCAAATCTGGGAGATGAATTCATGGACCACTAAAAAAGAGCTCTTTGATATTGTATGTATTTAACATTTTAGCACAGAAGTGAAGTCTTCTGACACAGCAACAATGTAAGTTCTCCTCAAAATATGTGTCATATGTAGACTCTACATTTTTATGATTAGTGTTGTTGTAAAATGTTATGTGTTTTATTTGCCACAGGCGTCTAGCTGAAGTTCTATCGATGAATGAAAGAGAACGAGGCAGTAAGTTTGCTCTTTATTTTTTTATTATTAAAGAAACACTGTATGCATTTATTGCAACTTTCATGTATCATCTTTTGGCATGACTTTTTAAAGAAATTTCTGTCATTCAAAAGCTCTTTGGAAGTTTTAAATCTGAATAAATAAAGACTTATTTTCATCGTGGCAGCTACTTTTTCCCCCAAGATATAAAACATTTTCAGAATTGTCATAGATAACATATGTCCTGGGTAGCCTACCATTTTCAGTTGGTTTTTTCCTACGGCTGTAAAATTTTCCAAAATGGGATGCAAAAATGGCTGTTAAAGATGATGGTTTTAGTGGCAAACACCTTCTTGTATCAGACTTTGTCATTTTAGACATTGTAATGCTGGAAGTAAAACACTGTTCATGACATTAGAATAGGACACAGATAGTAACAGTGTAACAGATAGTAACTCATCATTTAGTTTTGCAACTAAGTTGGCAAGGAAGAACAGTTACACAGGCCTAAGTTCATGATATCAAATGTTTGCTGGGGGAAATGTTAAACTTTCAAGAGTCTCACTCATATTTAGATATTCTTGGTAGGTGTGAAAAGTTATAGATGTGTCATTGTAGAACACATCACTTGCACACAGTGCACTTGCATAAATATGGCCAACAATCAATTGGAAAGCAACAAGTTGCATGCACTCAGTTTCCTTTCATGATATCAGTTATTTAGCCAACTTTGATTCTGCCAGTTACATCATACAGCATATTATTTATCATTTCAGGGCAAGAGGAGCTGCTGCGTGAGTTGCGTAGACCTTCTCCTGAATCCCTGATGTTGCATAGAGACCTAGAGAAAGCCAAGGAAAATTTGAGGCAGGAGCAAATAGTCTTTAATCAACAGAAACAGCTGTTGGAAGTCCGTCTGAAGGAAGAGGTATATCCCTTTTAATCAGTTAATAGTTATGAGTTCACAAGTCACATATCCAGATAGATGCTCAGTCACATGACTTCACTTTATTATGACCTCAGCAGATAGACTATTCAGTAACTTTCTCAACTCACTGGGGAGCATACAGTGCTCAGTGCAGCTCCCGTTTAAGGGCACTGAGCACAAGCATTCTGACAATACCTGTAACTGCTTATAGCCAGTCCATATTCACTTTACAAAATGAGGAAAACAAATGAAATATCTGCCCAGGGAGTGCATTAACAACTTGATTATTAACAACAAAACAAAACAAAAAAAAATTAAAATTGTTTATGTCAGGCATCAAATTTATTACCTTGCTTTTGTTACTGATAGAGACAGGAGAAGGTTGATACAGTGATAGAATGGATGTAAATAGCATCATTACATATATTTAGATGTAGATTAGTCTCATTGTCATGGATTCTAACTGTAAATATGCTGAATCTGTTTTTGCTTCCCAGCTGGATCGAAACAAGGATCTGATGCAGAGATTTGAGGAGCAAACTCTTCAAATGAAGGAGATGAACAGAGAGGTGGTAGACCTAAGGCAGCATCTACACATGACAACAAAAGGTGGGTTGTGATCAGGAAGTGCAAAGATACTATAGATACTATTATCTCTGTTAAATTACAGTTTTATAAACACATGAAATATGTCAAGATTGAAGGATAAGAGTGAGCAGCAGTTCTTGATTTTGATAAAATATTTTCAAAAAAAATATCTTGCATTTCAGCGGGAAAAATCAAGCATGGCATTTTATTCAACAGAGAGTAGGGAGTATTTCAAGTTTTTTAATACTTTCCCAGGATTTTGCTTCATTTTTTGTTATTCCATGCATTTTGTCTGTCTGAGACCTTCATCTGAAATCAAGAGTTTACCAGTGTCCAGAACCTGGATGAACCTTATCCAATAGGATTGTGTAATAAACATGCACAAACCTCTAGAAAAAAAATAGCAAGTCTAGACAGAGTTATGTTTAATTTCTGTGTATCTCCCAAATATAGACAGGACCTCAGTAATTATCGTCATCTTCTATCTTTTTCACAAACAGCCCTGAACAATGAAGTCTACAGAAAACCAAATGACGGTCAAGAAGGGTGAGTTGTTTTCTTTTCTGTTTTTAAATGTAAATTGTGGTTTGGTCCTGTTCAGTACTTGGATACGAAAAAACATTTTCTTTATTCTAGAAGTGTTACAATTACCTAAAATTGTGATTCAGTGCATTGTGTGAAAGGGAAGTTGGTTGTGTGTATGGCCATATGATTTTGTCTTTGCTTTCAGTATGTGATTTTCATACTGATATTTTATTCATTTCCGACCAGCCCTGCCCTGAATGAATCCAGGAGGTCTCAAAGGGGCCAAGATACCAGCAGGCATTCAGTAGATTTTAACTTGGATGACCCTGGTCCAAAGAGATCACTAAGGTTTGATGCTGATACCAAAGATGTTTACCATGATGTGGACTTTGACCTGCCATCTATCTCACAGACAGGAGCGGGAGGGTATTATGATGAGGATGTGTCCTCTACAGATTCTGCTGATGTCATAGCCCAGGCAAAATACAGACTAAAGAACCTTGATAAGGAAGCTCATGTAAGAAATTATACTGTTATATATATATATTTTGTCATACACCACATAGCTTTGTGTGTGTGAGTACAAATGTGTGTATTTAGGAAGGGTAAAATATTCAACTTTAGTAAATTTGTCTGAATTTTCTGAAAGATCTTTCACACATTGTACTTTTCTTGCTGAGAGCCAGTTTACAAGATGAATCCATGTGAATGGTTAGTTATCTTTAATTTTTATTGGCATTCCTGATTACACTAAGCCTATTTTGATTAATGAAGAGATGTCACAAAGCTAGGTAGGCAACAGTAATAATCACTGCAGGAGTCACTTATGTCATGAATTGCAACCGGATGACACATTTATGCAGTATTCTGTCAGTGCCAAAAGTCTGTGCTTAAATCATGTTCCTTTGCTTTGACAGAATTTAGAGAGAGCCTATCATGATTTCCACTGTCGCATAACAAACATCAATGCTCTTCCAATGGATGGACCATCTGGTTCTCCAAGAGCTGCTGGAAAATCAGGTTAGTTGAGTATTTGGATAACCACACTTAGTATATTGGTTGATGGGTGGATGGAGTGATGACATGGAATGGGGGACATTCCAAAGCATACTATTGGTAAATGAGTGCATTTAGCAGAGTTTGGCTGGCACCCAGAATTTTTGTTATCTTGTGTCAGAAACAACAACATTACAAATCTGGCACTCCAACAGTTGTTCAGTTATCCATCCAGGTCTCCAGGAGTCAGTTGTTGTTCTGTCACAATATTAGGGAAACCACACATGATTTAATCTTTAACCACACCAGTAAGGATAGTGGTTGATGTCAGATCTGTTTTCGGTTTACATGCTAAGATCTTAACAACTGTTAGTTTCCTCAGTTTTATACTTAACACTGCTAGGTATCAGCATTCACAGGAGAGTAATTGTCAGTCTTCCATGGTAAACTTTGTAAATCTGATTGAGTAAATCATTTCCATTTTAGTTGGATTCTGTGTACAGTATTATGACATATATTTTAAAACTTAGCTTTTCCCTCCTTTTACTGGAAATTTGCCATCAGTTTGACAGTAGTGAACAAATCATGTTTTGATAGGTACTCATCAGCAGTCAGCTATGGATTCTCCCAGACAGAGCCCCATTCCTTTTGAGAACCCCATGTCCTCCACACCTTACAAGAAAGTCAGGCAGCGTCAGGATTTCAATGGTCAGTGCCTTGTTGCTTTGTGTCAAACTCTTTGTCTCTGTTTCTTATAATGCTTCAGATGTTTCTTTTGCAATGTCTGTCTATTACTAATAAGTTAAAGAGGAGACTCTTGTTCTATATGTGCATTTTGAATAATTCAGTTTTGCTGACACTGACAGCGAAATGAAAAAAACAGAGCAAAGCAGAACTTCAGGAGTTTATTCATATGTCCTTCTTCTGTAGAGAGATTCCATTTGTCTTCATCATGTTTTACCAAGAGGATCAAATCACCTTCATGATATCATAGGGATGTTATTGTATACTTTTAGCCCTGCGGTCCATTAGCCTTGTGCAGTTGTTTATAATCTCTGATAAGAGTGGGTAAGCTTTAGGAATATCTTTTATTTTGTTTTGTTGAGCAGATAGCTTTGCAGAGCTGGGCACCCAGTCCCAGAGGCAGAAACAGAGCAGTGCCCCTCCTCAGCTTGATCTCTCAGCAATGGTGGATGATGCTGCAGCAGCAGGTCATGGGCAACAGTAAGTTAGGCATTTCATGATGTTGTGGATGTTTTCATCATATCCATGCTGTGATCAAGGTCACTGGCATCATGTACATGACATTTGCAGTCTTTAAAGTCATTGTGATCATTGCTCATTTCCATACATGATAAGATTGAGACTGTATATATTTGAATTTCAGCTCCATGCCAATAAGCTGTGCTGTTTGTTTCTCACTTTCACACTAAAATACAGTAAAACTCAATATAAAGTATGCCTTGGTGCACAGAAAACAGTATATTTATTAGTGAAGTATACTTAATATTGAGGTCCACCTGAGTAATGAAATGATAGAACAGCAGAATGTGAGATTCATACTTCAAGGTATTCAGGGTACACCATATTAAATGAGCACATAATATCATGTTTTCACTCTGTATTCTCATTTCTTAAAAATGTTGCTAGTTAAAAAAAAAAGAAGTATATTATCAAATGGTGTCAGCTGTCTCATAAAACTCAGTATCTGAAAGATCAAAAAGTTCTTAACCACTAGTTTTTAAATCATTCTGATTAGAGACTCACTATAGTCCTTTACCAAAGTCAAAATGACATGAAGTGGCATTGCAATGACCAACTTCCAAAAAAGAAGAAATCAAAATATAAATAGACATTTCCTTCATTTTTATTTCTTGTGCTCTATGATTCAGCTAATGGGTAAGGCTAGAACTGCTTGAATTTGCAATATTCAGCCATTTTCATTCTGGTTGTATTGCTTCTGTATACGACTACTGGTTTTTAGTTTTAGCAATTTGTTTCTTATATTCTGTTCTCCACTTGAAAAGTGAGGGTGAAGAGAGACGTGTGAAAATGAGATCAATTACAGTAGACGACCTAGAGCAGAGGCCTGGCTCTCCAGGGATAATGGTGGTGGCAGAGTCTGTTTCTAGTGATGAAGGTTAGTGCGGAGGAATCTGTTTACTCTTATGTAAATATATATATAATTACAACTTTCACTATAGCCATGTTGGTAATACAAGGCAAGGCTTTGGGGTAGAACAGCACAAGCTGCAAGTTTAAATGCTCCAATTCCTGAGAAAAAAACCCCAGGAGTTGTAGAAACAGTAGTAGGAGGCATGGTGTGAAATGTTGCAGTCCTTTTAGCATGTTTGGAAGGAGAGAACCTAAGCAGTTGTTTGATGATGATGTTTTGATCTGCAATCCTCAATTGTTTCTGTCCCCACAATAGATACTCATGTAACCATTCCTGTCACATTTTTTAACTGTGCTTTTTCTCTGTTGCTATATTTGCACAACTGACTGTCTTTGCTTGTTAAATATAGTAAAACTCCATCAACACAAAACTGAAAGACTGGTCATATCCCAATGAGTTTTGCGTTAACGGTTGATATTATACAAGAGAATAAGCAAAGAAATGTCAGGCGATGGTGTTTCTAAAGGACGGCTTCAATGTCTCAACTGGTTATAGTGTTCCATGTTGTCGGGGAACTGCATATGTTGTAACCATCTTTGATTGCCACAATATTTACCATATGCCCAACCTGATCTCCATGCCTCAGACTACCATTACTAATAGACAAGGGGAGGGAAATAGCTACAACAGTGGCAATTTTTTTTTTCTCATCTCTTCATCACTTTTTCCTCCCTTTCCAGCGCATTATTTATCATGTAATCGAAGATTCCCTAAAAGGCATTATCAAATTAATTATATAACTTTAGTAGGAATAGAGAGGGCTTTTCACACATTTCTGAGAGAATGGGGCGGAAATATATTTATACAAATAAAAAAAGAACCAGCATATATCATTGCAGATCTGATTTAGGCCATTTTCGAAGCTATGTGACACATGGTCTTCCAGTATAGATGTGCAGTTAATGCAAAAGTTTTCAGAAGTCAGATGTGCAGTCAGAGACTAGGATAGATTTCAAGCGATGCTGACAGGGGATGTGCAGAATCTATTTTTTAAATGATTATAGTCTTGAGGTTGTAAGCCACTGAAAAGGTCAGACTGTACCATTCCTTGTCATTCAGAGAAAGTGAAATGTTTTATTTTTTCTTCAAGACCTCACAATCACACGGCTAGGTCATTAAAAGAATCTTGTTATGAAGAGCAATACCAGTGTTTCATTAGTCTACCAAATTCCATTCCAGGCAAAAAACAGTCCATTCCTAAGCAAGATCCCACAGATTTCAGGAGCCAAGAACCTCCCGCATCATCGAAGCTTCCTGCCACCACAGCAGCAGTGCCATCATATGCCCCAGTTGTCATGGCAGTCACTACCACTACCACATCTACAATGCCATTTTCCCTAGACTCAGCCTGGAAATCACAGCAGGATGAAGAAGAAGAAGCTGGTGAGTAGTTAGATCAGTGTGAAATGGAAGAACCTCAGAATGTTGGTTTTTTTGTTGTTGTTGGGGCCTGATAAATGTACATAATCTTGAGAAATATGTATGGTGTAATCGATATATTTTTCTACATCATTTTTCACTGCTGAACTCAGCAAACCATTGAAACTGTTAAGAGCATTAGGGAAAAAGTAAAACTTTAAAACTGAAGTGTTGGTTTATAAAACTAGGAAATCCATTTTGAAAGTGGAAATAGAAGATAATGTAAGGGTAGTCTAATTATTCTCTCCTCGTGTATTGTGATTTATAATATATACATATGAAGAGATCCAGACTCAAAGCTCAGCTTTGTGTTGCAAGAGTGAGGTACAATCAACTTCGTAATTAAATTCATAGTTTATATGCCCTTTTGGAATTTCAGAATCTCTTGGAATCTGTTTGGGAGCCAAAATCTCCTGGAAAAAATCCTGTTTAAAAAAAAGAAAAATCTCAAAGTTTTGCCATGAGATGACCAACATTGTTACAAGAAAATTCTCTTGCGTTATTCTACCCTTAGAAAAATATTGAAATCTCCTGGAATTTCTCCTGGCATTCTGATGGAAAATGATATCTACATTGGGATGTGAATACTGTACATCAGTAGCTCTTCTGATTTGTTATAAAATGGTCTTGCCCAGGTTTGGAATCCCTTCACTGTTTATGCTGTAGCCCCTTCAATTTTTAATCTAAAATGTGTGATTGATGGTGTCCACAGAGATGGAAGCTCAGAGGCGACAGAGAGAGATGGAGGTAGAACTGGAGCGACAAGAAGAGAGAAGGAGACAGGAAGAAAGAGCACAGAGGCAAAGAGAGGAGGAGGAACAGAAGGCTCAAGAAGTAAGGAGGAACCTTTTCAAATTATGGCACTTTCGTATTTCCACCTTTAAAATCACATTATTGATGAAGTTAACTGAGGATATAAGTAGTATTCTGACACATTTTACTGGACAGTAAAGAAAATGTTCAACTTGAGAAACCCTCTTAAACCGCAAGATTAATTCAGATGGTAGTTTGATATCTTTCTGTTGATCAACCTGATTTTAGGCGGTTACGATAGATGGCTTTTCAAGATGGGACTTTTCAGTGAGACCTGAAATGTGTTGTCATAAGATTTGCAGTCCCTCCCAGCAACATAGACCAGCCGCTTACTGCTCCTCAGCACTTGCCCAAACAAATCAGTAAGAAGACCTTAAATAGTAGCAGGGCCTCATTATTACTTGCAAAATTTACAACTCATTTCCTCTAGAGGCGTATATTTTCTCAATGTTTCCATTGCACGGATGAGTCTCCTACTCATACCAAATCCATTGTTAGCTCTGTGTAATGAATAATGGATTAGGTCAAGGGTTATGTGATGCAAGCATTCTGATAGGTTAGCATAAACTGTTTCAGAGATGTTGAGAAATGTGATGTGATTAAGTTAATTAATTAACCTGCCACTGAACATTTTACAAGAAAAATGTAGGTTTGCTGTCCTCATTAATTTTGTCATTAGGCTGAGATTTTTCTAATTCAGAACTTTGCATCAGGGATTATGTGATTGTTTATTCATAGGCTGCAGCTGCTGCCGTAGCTAAAGAGAAGGAGGAAGATGACAAGATTGATCCAAAGATGAGAGAGTATATGGCAATTGTCCAGCAACAGAGAGAAAAGGAGAAACAGGTAGGTCTCTAAGGAGAATGTATATAGTTTATCAATACTCGTCTACGGCGGTGGCTTGCTTTCAAACTGCTGGATGTTCCTAAGTTTTAGATGAAGTAAATGGTTTGCAGGCATTTTGTATCCCTTGATCAAGGCAGAACTAAAGGAAAGGACTGTCTCTCATAGGGATATAAAAATATAAGGAGAAATAAACCTAGAAATATAAAATGCCTCTGTAATGAATGCATTAAAGTGGCAGAATCTTGTGTGAAATCTGATGGTCAGACAACTGTATTTGGAGGTTTCCTAGGATCACCACATACACACAAAAAAAGTGCACTGTTTTGTGCTTTGGTGTGGACATTTTTTCATGAAAAATATTTGGAATTAAAGATAGTGTGCACGGTGATAATGCACTATAATCTACAAGGAAAGGGCTGTGCTTTCCCTTAAAAAAAGTCTAATGGTGTATTATAAATCTGTGCATTTGGTTGTGATTGTTGAAAGCATTGTGATGATTATGAATTACATCAACAGCTTGCCAAGAAAACACTCGACACATGGTCTCAAGGACACTCAACAGTAAGTGGTTATTTTCCATTGCCAGTATTACCTCCATTTTTTTAATGCGACAGTGACTGACTAAATTGCCAGCTCATAAATTAATGCATTTTACAGTCATTCAATCTAGAAAGTAATCCTCTAATTAAAGAGTGATGCCTTTTTCCCATTCCAAATGTTTAACTGCAGTGAAGTGAAAGTGATGGTTTTGTCTTGCATTTTTCCTATTAGCATCGACGCTGAATGTAGCTCTATGGCATTCAAGAGCTGAATAGTGGGGGAAAATCATAGCAAATTATTATTACTTTCTTTTTAATTCTCATGTCAAAACCATGATCCAGTCCCTCATCAGACACCTAATAGGCACAACTACAAATAACATTATCTGTGAACTTTTTATTGTATTCTATAACTTCCTCATAAAGTATTCTTCTTCTGTGATCTGATCTGGTCATGTCTTTCTGCACAGCAGTTGGTTCTTATTACTGTAATTAAAATAGAATAAACAATATTAAAAGGTATAAACTCAGTGGGATCAGTCCATAATGTTAGTTTGTGAAGTGTTCAAGATTGTAAGTAAAATTTAAAAAAAAACAAAAAACCAACGTAGATTCAGCACCAGAGTTTTTCATTTTTCAGTGAGAATGTGTGTTTTTGTGTATGTAAGAATGAAGACTGCAAAGCCTTGCAGTGTGTGATTTTTAGGTGGGCATCAGTGAAAACTAAGATAGCTTGTAATAATAGGCAGGCAAGAAGATATCAAGTTGTAGAGGATTTATTGCAACATTTGCTGTCATAAACAGTTCTGTCCACATTCAGACCACTGAAAAGTTCAGCAAATATTCACTTTGAGTTATATAGTGATCTAACAAGTTTAGTAACAAAGAGTGTTTTGTTAACTTTATTTTTTTGTTGTTACAGATCTTATTATCCATTTATTTATTAAATTGGTATTAAAACTTTTATTTGGTGTTTACATGGGATATAGAGTAGCTATACACATACTGTATCATCAAAGTTTTTCTTGGATATGTACAGATTGAATCTATTCTTAAATGAAACTGATCCAATTTTCTGTTATGATCACAGGGTGAATAACTGGCAATAAAAATCATGCAATTAACTTGGCATGTGATTGCATAATTGCTTATTCAGTAAAAAGGGCATTTAATAAGGCTTTCACAGCTTTAGAATGAACATGGTTTTTCAGATAAATTGGGTGAAGTTGGGCTGCATTCTGGTAATAGGAATACATACACGTGCACTTCCTTTTTCAGGATAAAACACCTCCAGAGTCAGAATCAGAGGAGATGTCTGCTGCAGTTGATGATCCCAGGCAAGTGTTTTTTTTTCTTTTAATTAACTCCATTATTACATCATGGTTTTCATGAGTTCAATAGCTTGTATGTTCACACAGTTAGTATACTAAAATTGTAGCAACAGTTCACCATATAGAAAATTGGATGTATGGATACATCAGGACAACACAGTTATGCCATTTCTGGGGGATGTGCATATGCATCATATATAGCAAAGGAATTAGATTGAAATGGATGAGGGTAAAATTGGATGTTTTGCTTTTCTTTTCATGATGTAATTTTAGTTTTTAAAACATTAGGATAACATTTAGTGTATAGTTATGTATGATTCAGAAATTTTTCCTTCTGGAGTGTTGCAACACTTGCAACTGACAGAACTGAACCATTAAATACAATCTATAAACACTCTAAAGTTCTTTTCATTTGGGACTTCTGGTTGAAATAATGTAGCATTTAATTTCAGAAGTCCACATTTAACATCTGTATTCAGCAAACATCATCTAATTATCTGTAGTGAAATGAAATTTCTAACACTGAGTTCACTTGGAATTCAGTTGCATCATTCGGTTTTCAGTATAAGCCATTTGTTATGCATGATGCAAGCAGTAGTTAAACTGTTAATATGCTGCTGCTTGAACTGGCTTTGCTAGGAACTTGGAGCATTGGGAAACAATATTCATCTTTAAGAATGTGTAGGACTTTGGCTGCTGCATGTTATTGTATACACTTGAGAACCAGTCTCATTGTCATAATAATTGTTCTCTGCTTTTATACTTCACAGTGAACGAGATAAAGAATTTGATGACTGGTGAATAAAGCCCGAAGTCCACAAGATATTTTAGTTTTTATGTACCGTATATCAAATCTTATTAAACTTTTTAATCATTTTTTTCCGTCCTTTGAAAGGTTTTAGCAATATGATATTACTAGTACAGAATGATGTGAAATGTAAGCAAACTGTGATACACAGCCTTCAGCGTTGAAAACAATGATGTCCAGTTCTGTACCTTTAATTCTTTCAACTCTTATCCCCCTTCCCCCTCTCTGGAAATCCCTATTTTGGGGTTTGTACTTTCTAGGCACAGACAGAAATATAGGTCTTTCAAGTTCGTAGAGTCAGTAGCAGCAATCAGTTGAAACAAATTCAGGGCTTTGCAAATCTTAGCTCAACCCTCAAATAGTAGGCAAAGATGCTGTATTTTTGTACAATTTCCTTGATGATTTAAATATGCTTATTAAGCAATTATTTAATGGATCCTGTAAATTTGGCATTATGCATGTTCTAGTGAAGTATAAAATTGTTTTTTAATCTTGGAATATTTTCCATGGTCTGGGGTGACTTAAACTCCTCCAGATGTCTGTATTTCAGGCCAGAATAAAACTAGCTCAAGAATTCCAGTAACTTAATATAGTCAGAAGCTTTGAGTGGCTGCAAGACATTATCCAAAAACATAGGAAGTGTCATTAACCACATTCTTGAAGACAAGACTGATAATGGGATGGGAGCAGTCAACCATTCTTATCAAGTGTCCAGCTCAGCCATGGATATGTTACCAGAGTGGGCAAAAACAGGAATGCCTGAGAACAGGCAGTCTCTTAGAGCCTCCATGTAGACCAGATTGACGTGTGCAAAAATATTCAGCCCAAACAAATGCTCAGCGTCCAAGTGATATGTAAATGCATACATTTTCAATCCTGTTACTTGTAAGATTTCAAGCTGCATGAACCTTGTTCTTTTCTTTTCTTAATCTATCATACTTAATCATGCTTTCATTTGCCTGTCCAATGGAGAATAGCTAGAAATGTACAATATAGACTATTTATTCATGATTGCAGCAGCCATGTAAACTGTTTAGAATAAAGCAAATGTATTTCCTCAAAGCAGCCGTACTGAATTGTTTGTTGTGATTGGAATTATTTCATGGAGTGTGTGGTGATTACTTCCAGTTTAAAGGCACAAGTACACGTATGTCCTAAAGAACTGCTATGACGTCAGCTGATAAACAGTCGACTTCATTTAATGACAATAATAAAAACTCCTGCTTAATCACAATAGTTTCACATCACAAAATGGTACATGTTTATATATAAATATCGCAACTGCAACCTTTTTTTTCCCAAGGAGTTTTGATTAAACAGAGCTGACTGTACAGTAACTTAAGATTTTATATGCCTTTCATATTACAAAGCCATAGGCATCTGTCTGACCACCTTTGATCTATGTAGTGAAAAAAAATCATAGTCATTCAACCATTAAATTTGCTACATGTAATGTCAAATAATTCACTGGTTTTCAGACATAGTGGCCCAAAAATAGGATTTCTAACTATATCTTAACACCATCGTGTCATAAAAGAATCCAGCAATTCAATGGATTTAAGTTTAGAATGATAGTAATGTACATTGATAACTCTTGTTACTATTCAATAAAAAAAAATGTCTGGATGATTAATAATTACTGAACACCATACTTCACTTTGTTTCCTCAAATTACAGCAGTGGTTGAGTTACTGAGTAAGCATTCATTATGCCAGTACAGCAGGAATCTGATTCAATTGGCTCTGCATAACCACAAACTGTTTAATGGCAACTTCAAGTTAATGCAATAGTTTTCAGATGATAGAATATTGTTTTCTCCATAACATATTTTGACTGCAACTGTATCCATGCTCCCAAGGAGTTGTGATTAAATGGAGCTGAATGCAATTTCACATGCAGCATTTCTGAGCCTGGCAATGCAGAAGAATTATAGTGATCACTCTGCACTATCAACTACCCACCCATTTCTTTGAGTCCCAGTGCTAAAGTATGAAGCACACATTCACAGTTGTATTAACAAAGAAAATACAACACTGCTCCACTAAATGAAACAAACCTTTATTCAAACCACTATGAAATGAATAACTTTACTGTTTCATTTTTCCTTTATCTTTTCAAGGACACATCATTATGGTGTTTCCTCAAAATGATTTTTACAAAATAGTTTTTTTTTTAAAGAGTAAGCACTAACATATCATTGTGTAATGAAAACAACACTTTCAGTCCTCAAGTATCACAATGGTGGAGAGCTCCTGATTCTAGTGTCACCACATGCATCACTTGTAGTCTTGGTCATTCATTCTCTGTCTCTCTCCCATTCTACTATGTAAGTTTGGCTCCAGGTGGCGCTGGAAATAATAAGGAACAAAATTATGTAGTTTGGAATGTTCTTGGAAGTCTTAATTAAACAAATAAACAATCTGAAAAACCTGATTTTTTTAAAATCTGCAATAAATATAGATCTAGGCACTCATTTTGATTATTAATATGTGATCATAATTCTGAACTGTTACTAATCTTACAACTGTCAAATGAGTGAATTTAAAACCTGTGTTTCAGAAGATTAATGTTAATTGCACATTTTAGTTCACTCTAAAACCTGTAATTTATTATAAAGTCAAAGTACAGTACTTCGCAATGAGCTAGTCTGGAGCCACTACACTGAGCTTTATCACTGTCAATGGACCTGCTATTCTCACATGAAAGAACTGCTATAGTCCAAACATTCTTCATTTTTCCAGATCAAAATGTGTGTCCAAAAAAAAGAAAAAAAGAGAAAAGCACAGCATGAAAGGTATGCAACAGAAAAGGTTCAAATGATTGCGCATATAATATAAGCATGGACAAACAAGCTGGGAAATAAGGTAAAAAAAAACAACAAAAACAGGTACTAAGCTTCACAGGTTATCACTGATTGACAAACCAACACACTGAATATTATTAAATTCTGTTTCTCATTCCATATATTTGTCCTCTTCCTTTTTTGTTAAATTTTGTCTCTGTTCATTTTTGTTGCTGCATCTCCACAGAAGAATTCCATGTGTTTGGTCATTTTGTAAAGCAAAGCACCTGTCTGTTAAGATCTTTTACCATGTGCACAACATCAACAACATGGCCTTTACATTACAAGACAGCATGACATAAGCTTATAAGTAGACTAGCTAGAATTTAGTCATACCATCATTGACAATGACTGAGAGCCAAATAATACATTCCTCAGCATTCTGGGATAGATTTATTGCAATTTGTTATTAGTTTGTTCAAGTAATGTTCCACCAAGGAGGAAGTGTGACAGTAGGACAGCCTAAGTTTGAACACTTTCAAACACCATGCACTAGTGCGTGGGAGTGAAACATTCTGCCAAGCTCCACTTTCTGAATTAAAAATGAGTACTTTTATTGACGAAAAAATGTGTTTCAAGCAAGACAAGACGTCAGACATTAGTAACTTCAATCTGCCTTGTGGCTGTCCACTTCTGTAAAATGGGTAGACCTCCTTTAGTTCGTTTATGCAGCATTTAAAATGAATCACAGACAGCAAAGGACACATACACAGTACAGATAACAATGGACACATTTACATATAAAGCTCAACATAGGAAATGGCTGCTTCAAGCCAGAGTGAAGCCTGGTTCCACAACATAAGTCACCGAATTGAACTGCACTTTATGAGGCATGCAAGTTAGTGACTGTTCAATTTACCATCTCTCTATTCTCACTGTAATCAGGTGGTTTTGCGATCTGCAAGAATAAGATTACTCAGCAATACTGCTGCACATTCTCCAAATCATCAATATTCCTTCACATTGGTTGCAAATCTTTGCATACAGATCAAACTACAGTGGAATTGAGTTAAACCAAAACCAGGTCAACTGAAAAATTGTTTTACACTTTAATGATTGAAAATGTTTACATTTTTACATTTTCAATCTTCTAGACAAAATTTTTCTTTTTTTCCTGATACATGTACAGCAAGGCATAACCTGAATTCATTCTATTGTCCCTCTCTGAAGTCACCAGTCAAGAAAACTGGCCACATGTTTGTTTTTTTCTTCTTGTAGCTATGAAAAATATGATCAAGTGCAAACCCATTTCATAAAGCTGGCTATGTGTATCTGTATGCCTCCCTTACAGGTGATGGCCTGCAGGAAGACACAACCAATGTGATATACCTACCCATCTAATACAGCCAATTTGGTATTTCATTTTCATTTGACACAGCCAATGTGATATTTTCACCCATCTGACACAACCACTGTGGGACAACTGCATCCAAATGATAGGTTTTTTTTTAAGCTGTTAATTTAAAACACTGAACCCTTTATTTACAGTTTGCTAATAATCAAATAGCCTGGACTATCAAAACTCTGCACCTAGTAACAATTTCAAATATTTTTTCCTCCTGCCATGCTGCTGCCACTGACACAGGCATTCCTATTAATCCAAAATACTCTCAATGCCAAAATCATTTATCTGGTTCTCTCAATTTTGGCCTAACTAACTTCCACTCTATATGTACAGTACCTACACCTGAATTTTCTTAGTGCATTATGCTTGCATCATGAAAAAAAAACACTTCCTGAGCAGCATTTACTTACTTTGTAAGCATTACATAAAGTATCATAACTTCACATTCAATCAGGGATGCTACTTAGTTTTCAAATTTTTTTTTCTTGCCAAGTCTTCAGCCGTTGGTGTATGTATTGTCAGGCAACATTTTTTTAAAATCCACAATTAATTTAAATCACACTATCATACCAACCATTTGGATCATATCTCAGAATAATACCACTCTGCCATTAATGATTGGAACACCCAATTTTCCGAGGACCACAGTTGCCAAGATAAGCCTCATCATTTCCAGTGATGGTTTTCAATAAAATTAATCCATCACATCCATTCAACAGAGAACAAAGGCATGCCAGATATATATATGTCAATTGATCACAGCTGATAGCTAACAAAATCAATAGCAACTTTGATTGAATATGACATATGGCTGTGTTGAAAACTGATGATAGCATGAATCAACTGCATAAATGAAAGACCTGCCTATCATGCCACTGAAATTCCCCACTGACAATTTGCTTTGTTAAGAAACAACTGTGTAAAATAGTGAGTACATCTGGCAATTTTCGCATCCATTTTTGTTTGCAAGTAGCATGGTGTTGTTGAATGTCAGTGACAATTTCACAGATTATCAACCTAATTACTTTCAGTTAAACTAAGCTTCAGTCTTAGATATGAATATGGGAATGCAAACATTCTCTCAGTATGTTTGTGAGCTCTTGAGAAAATATGATTGCTTAGCTTTACAGAGCTCCAACTGCATCCAAATATCCAAATCAAAAGAAACTGAAATAACTTTGTAATGATGTAATATGCTTCTTATAATTGAAGAGCGTTATTCCAGAACGCACTAAGTCCAATTTACATTTTTTGTCAGTAGAAACAAATTTTAAGTGAATGACAGAGGGAATTAAATATCAAATTCCTCTCTCCACATAAAGTAAGAGTATTTTAAGAGTAACTTTAGAGACATGTTAAATGAGATCTTTGTAAACTCATACATTAAATAATGTTGTTGACAAATTGTGCGATTCTGCAAAACGCTCCAAGTCCATGGACTTAGCTCCTTCTGAAACATTGACATTACTGAGGTAAATATTTTGTTCACTGATGGCATTGTCTTGTAATAAAATATATTTGAAATTGAATTAATTGATTGATGTGTGCATATGTGTGAGAGAGAGTGTGTGTGTGAATGGGTGAGCGTGAGAGAGAAACAGTGTGTGTATGGATCTACTACATTTAGATTTTTAAAAAATTTACAATTAACGATTACAAAAAAAAAAATTAAAAATTAAAACTTGTGCAGTAATCATTGAAAACAGACAGACAGGTTCTATTCAACAAAATGTCAGGTTTTAGTTTTACCGGTACTAAGACAAGTGATCTTTTAAAAGGGACCAAGTCCTGTAAAGATGGGCGAACCAGATGCAAGTAGTCGCCTTCTTTATATTCAAAATAAATTTTAATGCTTTCTGAGATAAACATACTGTACCATGTCTGTCAATTATTTTCTTAAATTCAGAGTATTCCAAGCCTCAAAAATTAATTAACATCCTCACAACAAGAAGATTCTATAGTTAAACTCCGACTCGATACCACCCTTTAACATCCGAGGAAGTGACCGATACGGTGCAAGCGCGAGGACTAATCGCGTTTTGGAAAGCCAGAGAGCCTGGACTTAACCCCTTTAGAAAAAACGGCAATATTTTACCAGCTTGGTTAATGTGGTCTAAGCTTGTTTTGAAGCATCAGCAAATCACAGGATGAAAAGAGAGTAGGAATGCCTTGATGTGAAACACTTAGCTAAATTTTCAACGAAAGTGGACTTAGTGCCTTTTGGAAAAACGCTCCTCAATTGTAACCTTGTCGAAAGGAAGACTCCCAATAACAGATTTTTTTGCCTTGTCAAATCAGAGAAAATTTAAGGTAGCAATCTCAGAATTCTCTTTTTGTTATTTTCTGTGTAGGCTGCTGTGGGTAAGGATTTTCGAAACATGCAACTTTCTCAGATTTCTGAGAATGCTCAGAAGGTGGCATCGTAGAGACATCATCTCTGCTCAACACATGTAGTTCATATCAAAAAACCTCAAGTGATTTAAACAAATGTTGTATCTCAGACTAGTTCTGACTTGAAGGTAAGATATGTACCATGAAGCAAAATCTACTTCCAACTTCTTACCTGTCTTTGTTATTTTACCAGCATCCCACTTTGAAGTCTTGATAAGAGACTCATCTCTGCCAAAAGCTGTTGTTTTATGAGGTTCTTTCAAGACCGCCCGTACTATTCTAGCACAGATCTGGGAGTAGTTGATATAACTGAAAAAGCCGTTAATAAGACTAGTTATAGTTTGTTTTCAATCAGTATAAAACCTGGAAGTCCAGCTAGTATTATATTCTGCTGGTGTTTGGCATTTTTTAACACACTCTGTCTGGAGCATTTTATTTGAGCCAGTCGTTTTGACACAAAGCCATCTCTTTTAGAATCTCTATTACAGTAGAAGTCCTTTGTAACAGCCAACACTGTATAAAGCACCTAACTTGAACTTTCATCTCAGCTTTAAATTAGACACAACATTAACAAAATCACTCCATACAAGTGAAGACAGAGAGATAGCTGGAGCATCAGTCAAGGCAAGTGTAGCTCTACTGCTATCATTTAATGTGTTTAAGGTGTGAACTGCACTTGGAAGTCCTCACTTTTTCATTTTGGAAGGATTTCCGAATGCACCTCTTGCCCAACATGAAAAGAAAAAGTTGTCAAGATGACTTTGGAGCTTGAACTCATGTGCTCCCTCATGGTAATCCCAAGCTGAATCTTTAAGTCAACACACACAGTTATTGTTTGGACAGTTTTATTCATGTCTTTCATAGTGCACAAAGGCTAACTCTGTTGAGAGTCAGATTTGCAATAAAGTCAGGCTTTATTGAGAGGCTGATCTTCTGTAAAGTCAGGCTATCTTCAGACTTTCAGTTCCAATAAAGTCTTGTCAAGCTTTACTCAGTCACAGCTATTAACTCAGTTGAGACCGTTCAATTTATAGTCTGTGACAGTCTCTTTGTTGTTTCATATTACAACACTCAGTCTCATACCTTTACTGTGTACAGGACAGGTTTCACGACAGAGGCCCAGGGCGTTTCCCTAAAATTTATACTTTTGAGTGAATTTTCATATGCATAGAACTGGTGCATATTATATATCAAATTCAAATTAAAGCTTAGGATGTGAGGAATTCATTTTTGATGCTTAGAAAGTCAGCATGTGAAAGTAAGGATGTGAGTGTCTGTTAATTGAGACGACCATGAATGATCATGGAAAAATCAGTTATGCCATCCAGTCATCCTATTTACTTGCTAGGCCTTTTGGTAGGTTAATGAACACCCTACATGGGGAAGCATGTCAATGATGTGTGTACACATACAGCCCAAGGTCTGAGAACCACCCAAGGCCTAAAGTTTTCACAGCATGATGCCCCATGCCTGTGCTGATCAGTTGATCTATGTGTTATTAGGGCTATTAGAGGAAGTCTGTATGTGCACAGTTGACTGAAAAGTAATCAGACTACATCCCCTGTGGCACTGAGAAACACATTGTCCAACCGTGTACATACAGACCCGCAGCACCTACCTCTCAGTGAGTAAATTTTAATTTTTTTTGACAGCATACAGTGACTTTCTCTTTTATCATCTTGATGTTTCTTTAAACCCGGAATACCCTTCGACATCGATGATGCTGTTTAAGCCATGAATATGAGAGAGAGCATTAAAATTTGAGAGAGAACGGGGTTTTGGTGAAAAGAGGAAAAGAACATGACTGACATAGCAATGGCCATACAATATTATTTCTGGATCTTAACAGGTGGTAGGATAAGATCAAATTCAAAGAGTAGGTCAGGATAATTATTTGAGGGCATACTCAGGGACCACTTTGGCTGGATCTGATCATCAAGCACTATGATGGGATGCAGCTGTGTTCGTTCTTTGTTAGTCATCTAGGTGTATGCAGTGGTAAGCACTACAGACAAATCATCAAATGTAGCATTTTTATATATATATTTCATTCAGTTGGATTTTATTGTGACTCTGACAGTTACTTTTAGACATCAGACTTTGTGCTGCAGACACTGTTGACAAAACATTCGGAGCTGGAAATCTTTGTCACAAGAGAATAAACACAACTATTCTTTGACCTTTAATTTTAAAGTAGGATGCCCATATCAAAAATAATTTTCTGCTTTTCAATACTTTTTCTCTCTAAAAATTATCTATGGTGCCCACCGAGTCAATTTTGTGAAGAAAGAGCATCGGTCTGATACAGTGCGCATATGTAATATGACGCAATAAGGAGAGCTAGAGTTACCAGGTTTGGCCCTTGCGTCCAGACTTATTCCCCTTCCCCGGTCAGCAGAAGCCTGTGGCAAAAACGCTTACGTCACTTAAGTTCCAGCAGCTACAGACACCTCTACCTGACAATGTATTATTCAGCTTTAAAGTAAGGTTCTGGTATTCCAAATTCAAACGTAAGATTTAATAATAGTGTAAGCCAGAAAAAGTATTCTGTATTATTTTACTGTCTATTGTTCACAGAGGAACCAACAGGCCGTCACCCGTCCCCAGAGCACCAGCTAGACTGCTTGGCCATGTGGCAAGAACGGTTTTGACGTAAGTTATGGCCGCCGCGTGCGCAGTGGTTGTAACAATTCAGACTTTGGATAATGTAACCCTGTGGGTTGCCTGGGGCCAGCAGAGGCGTTATATCATTATGACAGACGCTTGAAAGACTATTTTATTGGAATAATAGGGTATCATATGATTTAATATGGTCTGTAGGACGGTGCAGTCTTCCTTTAACTTAGGCTAAGGCCGTTCATGTTTTTAGATGATAGATCTATGGCAAAATGATGAAACCTGGTGGCTGGTTTAACCTGTGTGTTACAACTTAAGTGGTGGCCTGTTCCAGTCTTACCTCCAGCTCAATATCTTGGAAGCAGTGTTTCAGAATGTATCAAATTGGCAATCTCTAATGACAGCACCGATGATACAGTTCATTTAGTCATAGACAAGTCATGGAATCGGTGCTGTCGTTAGAGAAGGCCATTAAATTAATAAGCTGACACTGTTTTATGGTCATCAGAATTCATAGATAAGTATAAGGATGGAAAGTTGCCACAGTTAGAGGAGAAAAAAAACATTAGCGCGATTTAATGTTTTAAAAGTATGAAGCCATTGAAGCATGTTTAGTTTAAAGTCCTCCCATCAGTTTACATGCTATCCAACTAAGCAGCGAGCAAGCAACTCAGTGATTGATAAACAGGAAAGTAGAAGGTTGCTGATGTAGACTAGTGATATTTTATTTATTACTAGTCTATTAGTCTAGATTAGTCTAGACTAGACTAGTCTTTTGGTTTATAGTCAGTTTAGTTTAGATCTAGAGTGACTGTACCAGTCATCGGTGTATTTTAATGTCTCTTTTTTATCTCCAGCAAACAGAGTAGGACATGAATATCTTTACCCTAGATTTTATAACAGTATTAATCCTTGCTCCTAAAATTGTGAGGTTACTGGCATTCTTTCTACACAGATATTATTTAAAATATCGTTTTTGAATAGCAGTGCGATCTGGGTCATTTTGGGGCAAAACGCTACCAGTCATCGGCGTATGCTTTGAAACAAAATCCAGGACTTGCGCTACCAATCGTACCAAGTACTACCAATCGAAGGCCGATGCGCACTGCGTCCCCATTATGATGAGAACGGAAGAAATTTCTGGGTGGTCAAGGAACAAATATACCAAGGACCGTTCATTATAATTTTCAACCCTGATTATTTACAACTTGCTGCATCTTTTGCCTTGTCAAAAACAATAAAAAAAACACACACACACAAAAAATCATTCAACAACATAATTAACATAAAACAACTGAGAATAAATGTCCATGTTGATCTCTTCAATTGTTGTGTGCAAGAAAGGGATGGCCTAGGGACAGCAAAGGGTGGTGGGTATATGAACTTGAAAAGGTGCTGGTGGTGCATAATGTAGTAAATTTGTGCTTTCATGCCAGCACTCAACTGTAATTTTCTCAGTAACCACTAAAGCTACATCCATCAAACTTATGTCACTTAAGCATCTGTATGAGACAAATCATTTGCACTATTATTTATGACATACAGTTATTTCTTCACGGAGTTATTGGCACTTAATGTTTGCAACAGAAGTAGGTAAGCTGCCTCGCAGCACCTTTAGATCATGTTTTCTGGTTATGAGTTTTCTAATGACTTGGGATGATCTGTACAATTTCTTTATCTTGCTATACCCTACAATTTGATGTATGACATGTTAATGTAACTTGCACAACTATCCTGCCAGCGTCCATTAACCTTTCACTCATTGTCCATTTTTTCCATATCAGTGCCAAAGTTGTGCATCAAAAGTAGTAGCTCTCCAATATGTCCGCGTAACCATGTTATATTTCACACCAATTTCCCCTTGAGTTAGTCTGGTTTTGAGTACAAGTCTGGCTTTAGTCGGAGTCTATGCCTCAACGCAGTCGAGCCCACGTCTGACTCCTGCGAGGCTCTTCATGCATTCTCCCCCACCAGGCCGGCTGGTAGTCTGGAAGCTGTGACTGAAATTAAAATGTTCTATCTGCACTACATGTGATTAAACTTTGATGTCGTCCACTCTACACAGCTGCGTTCCTGACGTCTGTTAATACCAACTACTGACCCGTTGAGGTTCTAGTTAGGCTAAAACCCATAGCCAAGCTTGCCTTCCCGCCCCTCTTCATCTTCATCTACATCAACATCAACATCAACAGACAACAAACACCAAATCTTCCCTTCTCCTCATTTACGACAATAAGGACGGCAGCAGTTGTTGAGTTTGTATAACAGTTGAGGAGATGTAGCCAGTTCACAAAGAAATATTAACTCCAATCACCAATGTCAACACGATATCCTTTGAACTTTAAGAAATAAATATAATAAAATAAAGTTGAAGGGGCAGACTTTATAATCATACGGACACAAAAAAGATCATATTACATGAATTTATATATTTTATGAACTTTGTTAATGATTTCAACTCCACAAACCCTTACTGATCACGCAAATAATGAAAACAAAAATATGTTTTATTAAAAAGCAGCGAATGCCATGGATTGGGGAAAATATATTGAGCGTTTCTAAAAACCCCTTTGCTCAAATTTACATAGGAATTAACTTTATCATGCAAAATATTTCCGAAAAAAAAGCAATGACGGCTCCCTTGGGATATTTTGTAATGGTAAATACAGTGCTCACAAAGAAAGTGTCACATGAGACGGACACTCTCCGACCGCCGAACATGGGTCCGGTGGGAAGGTAAGGGTAGAAAAACATTTTTTTTTCAATGCAATAATTTAATATTCAAGCTAAAGTTTCGGTATTTACCACAGATGACATTTTTCTACCCTTTGTACAAAACTTCTCGGCAAATATTCGGTAGTTTTAAAGATATTTTCAATTTTCCTCGAACGCAATGATCGGCAACGTCCTAGCTGTCGCTAGAATATATGGTCAGCAAACAAACAAAAGTCACCGTCTGCTACGAGCACATGACGTCACCACACAAATATAGCAGACGGATTGAGTTTTCTCACAGCTGAGCGAAAGTTTCGCGACGTTTTGCTGTTCAGAGGCCAAAACTCTATAGTACGCCAATGACTGGTCTACGCCGATGACTGGTACAGTCACTCTAGACCTACCGGCGGCATCCCAGATCCACCAAAAAAAACAAATTCAAAAAGGTTGAAACCGATTCCGGATGATTACTGTTACTGAAAGCGAAACCTTTCAGTGTAAAATACGAAAAAAAAGTTACCCCAGACTTACTTCAAACCAACTTGTCTCCAAAAAGCAGTCATTTTGGTTTGCTTGTCGGCAGGTTATGTTGCGAGGGGGCACCTTCACAGGAAGAGAGAAACCGGAAATGCTGAGACTAGGCCTAAAGTTAATTCCCTTCGTGGATATTAAAATCATACACTCAGTTGTAGCTGTAGCGGAACAAAATAAACCTTTCTCCATGTTGTCCACCTTGCACCAACTTAGCGAAGCTAAAGCTGCAGTCAGAGTTATCAACCGTTAGGAGTCGCGGTCGGAAATCTAAGATACTCCTTTTAAAAAATTTGTTTAACGGTTGGGAATGAAACAGCTGGAGCTGAAAAGACAAGGAGAATGGAAAGTGACATAAAGTGTAGGCAAATTACAGCTTACTCCTTCAAAAGCTGATGTG
This sequence comes from Ellobium chinense, assembly GCA_033807755.1. NCBI lineage: Eukaryota > Metazoa > Mollusca > Gastropoda > Ellobiida > Ellobiidae > Ellobium > Ellobium chinense. The sequence goes on along the minus strand of JAWQUT010000356.1, from coordinate 154,813 downwards.
ACTAAGACGCGCTAGAGGAGAGCGCCTCCTGATTTTAATAATGTATTCGTTATGTAATACGTGTGGGCTTAAAGTATAACAGGACAACAAGAAGGGAAAGAGAGGAGGAGACTGGTAACCAAGTCCAGCCCAATCGCTGGAAGGAAGAATTCATTATTTTTAAAAAAGTAATCATTCATCCTCAAAAGGAACAAAAAATCTTTCTAACAGATTTTCGAAACCAAATAATTAGGCCACTCTTGCTTACAGCCAGTTAATGTCCAGAGGTAAGCTTATTAAAGATAACAGGAGGAAGGAAGAGAGAAGGGGGGGAGAGAGAGAAAGGAGAGGGAGGATGAATGGAGAGAGAGAGGACGAAGATTTCATAAAATGCCGGCATATTCAGCAGAAGAGAGGAAGTGACAGACTGTAGACCTACCTAGGCTGATAACTTAAAAAAAAAACAACATCAGCCCCTTTTGCGTGTCTTTCTGCACCGCTTCCTCTACTTTTTCGATCCTTCTCTCGTTCTTCCTTTCACGAATTTTAGTGTCGTGGGCAAAGGAGGAGGCTGAGAGGACACAAAGCCTGAGGAAGGAACATTCATGTAGTCAAATTTTGGAACGTCCATAATTATCATGGTTTCACTTCACAGATTCTGTTAAATACAAATTTAGGTAGACTATATAAAATGTAATTATGAAAGAATATGTATCTACAGTCTAAACTTAGTTTTATATTTTGGCGTTATTATTTTGGAGAACTTAAAACTTATTTGGAGGCTTCATTTTTTTTTTNCATCATTTTTTTTTTTTTTTGGTCATTCATAGCCACACTATTGCTCTGCTACTAAGACTTATAGCTCATGATATGTTACTCTCAGCAGGATTAGTGTTGAATCGCTTTTATCGTGATCTCAGACGCCGTTAAAGTTGACGAAAACCTGTGAATGTGTGCATAAACGTCAGGACAAGTTGTGAAAATAGTAGCTGAGGAATGATTAGGAGGTATGAAGATGCCAATAGCATCTGGCATAGGGATATGGAATTTTAATCAGTAGCAACAAAATCAGATAATTGGCCATAGGAAGGGACAGTCGGGATGCATTTTAATTTCAGAGACTTATAGTTACGTGCAAATACATAGTCAATGTAGACTCAAAACAGGTGAGGTTTAGCAACTCAAGTGTGAACTTTATGGTTGTTGCTTGGTGGGTATGATTACCCTGTTTACTGTGTGAAAAGGCCTAAAATATTAGGTAGCCTGAATCGCTGCCCGAGTTCTCAAAATCTTACTGGTTTTCTACGTGTCAAAATTAGAGGAAGAGTTAAACAACATGTGTGGAAAGTAGCTTGGCATGAGATAAGCTAGTGAGGAGTGTAAAATTTTACATAGCCAACGGTGAAAAAAACATTGGCATTTTCATATCTGGAGGGACATGCCATGATCGCAAATGTCTGCTGCCAACCAGCTATCTGACTCTGAGGACGGGGAGGAGGGTCTATTTCGGAAGATGCGACGAGGAACACGGGGTTGGATTAGACGATGTTGCGGCAGGCTTTCTGCTTATCCAGTAATCAGAATGACTGCTGTACAATAACAAAACAGCGTATAATTTTACAGCCAAATCAATTACTAAAAAGTAACGTTATACTTATAATAGTTTTATGTAAGATAACGAAATGTACGGTGTTTTTACGGCACTGCAAATTGTGACCTGGAGCATGAACTTATCATAGCAAATTTATGAGCTGAGAGCGCGAAGTAATCTAGTCTACCCGTCTTGACGAAGTTTTTGTTTCCCTCATTTTCTATGGCCATCCTCTGATTTCAACATGGCTCTGTACTGTAATCATCGAAGTCCCTTCTGATAATGATGTCTTCAGCATACATGTAATTACTGTGGAAGTAATCGTTTTTTTCTGTTGAAGCCATGAACCACCATGTATTATCACTGCGGGGTGGAAATCGATACTCAATTTGGACCTACATAGGCATACCTGTTGTGCGTCAAAGTAAATTCCAAATACGCGCCTTGGAGGCTGCAATAATTAATTGAATGTATCATGTAGGATTAGGAAGATGTATTGAAACTATAAAGACCATAATGAATATGGGACGCATGCGGTGTTTGCTCAGCTCAGTGACAGTCAGAGGCAAAACACGGCCTCCATAAATGTGGAGTGGTCACTAAGTTCAAACAGTAAAACAACGTGGTCATCCCATAATGTCTGGAAGACAATTATACCCGGTACTATCTTGTGCTTGTATCTGTATCTGCAGGATTAAACTTGTTCTTTCTATAAAACTCCAGGTAACAGTTCTAGATAATATAAATCTGGTTTTCAGCTGTGCTGCTAGATATTAGACATCACTTTGTATTTCTGATGTATAGGCTGTCGTGTGTCACTTATTTGCATTGTTATGCAATCTCTGTTTCCTGATCGTGAGTGGTTTGTTGGCCAGTATTGTGAATCTTGCTTCTTGACAGACAATCAAAGGAGTTTGATCTGTTATTCCACCATCCTGTTTTTGTGACTGCCTTAGTCGATGTTTGAAAGGCAAGACTTGTGGAAACTACTCGTACATGTCAAGAAGATGTTCTAGGTTGCTCTAAAGTCTGTTTTCTTCTTTGACGAACATGCATAGATCTGACCTATACCAATGTCCTATTCCAACCGGATGATAACTTCTCTACCGACTTGTTTTCTCTGCTGTTGTATCGTCAGCAAGTTTTCCGGAGATGTTATATTTAATAGACTAGTACCCTTGCTCCGGTCATATAGCTATTGCAAGCTCGTATGTACCTTAATACTATGGGCCATTTTCCTCAAATGCAAGTAACGTTTTCTGCTGTTTGGCTTTGTAAATTTGAGAACTAGTCTAGTTGTGAAGTTGCATCAATACGTGATATCGTGAATGTTTATGATGCCAAAGAACGTAAAGGAAAGCACACCAGAAAGAGCTTAGATGGACTATAATTGTGTATGAATGAAGCTTTGTTTCTCCACCAAGCAAGGTATGAAGATAAACAGTCCCTATAAAATCAGAAAACTGAGGAGGGGTAAAGGGGTTGGATTTGAATTTCAAAGGCTTAGATATGTGAAATACATTTGTGGACTAAGAATAGGTGAGATTTTGCCACTCAAGCATAAACTTTGTGGTTGTTGCTATGTGGGTAAGGGCTACCCTGTTTACTGAGTGAAAAGGCCTAAAATACTTGGTAGCCTGCTATACTGCCGAAGTTCTCAAAATCTAACTGGTTTAGGGGCATTTTGCTTTGTGTCAAAATTTGGAGGAAAAGCTAAACAACATGTTTGGAAAGTGTTCTGGCTTGAGCCCCTGGATAAATTAATGAGAGGTTCAAAACCTTATATAGTCAACAGTGAAAAAAACATTGGCAGCTTCACACTTCAAAGCTAGGAAATACAGAAATATGAATGAAGAAAAAAAAAAACAGTGTTGGAAATTTAAAAAAAAAAATGAAACCGGATGCCTCTACCCCCGTCCCTCCCAAACTAAATTTACGGTAAACCTATGCAGCCGTTACAACCTCGTTAATCATTTCACAGTAGTTCACGGTATGGTATACTCACTTTTAGCGTGATGGGATTTAGACCTAACGTCTCATGCTGCAAGAGATACAAATCTCTCACTCTCAGAGGGGAGGGGTGGAAAGGGGAAGGTTCAGAGTGAAAGCGAATGTGTTCCATGTAATTGTTAAACGTTATTTTGCAATGATTCAAACAAAGAAATGATAAGTAAAGTGGTGAATTAATATTGATATGTGTTCATGAATGAAATTAACATAAAACGGATCTACACAAAGATTTGTCTTTATGATAAAGAATTGATGCAAAAATTTACGACTAATTTATGTTTATGAATGAGTAAATTAAAAGAAAAAAGAGAGATCATGAGTCTGTAGTGATTACATTTATGTACATCTGTTACATGGTTTCAGAATTATTAATTTCAAACTGAAAATAACAGAGTTCGTTAGTGTTAAATAACTGCCTTTTGCATGCGCTGACTCTATCGAGGTATCATAAGGAAGGGTATCAATACTGGCATAAACAAAATAAACTATGTGGACTTTAACAATTAGAATAGTTATATGGATACTGGTATAGTTATTTATGGTTGCGATTAATTATGGCGGAACAAAGAGGTTAAACAACACGAGCGAGCTGAGCTCTTGAGCCTTTATTTGAAATCTCTTCCCGACACGGATTGCCCAACGTCAGTACAGCGCGACTTCCATTTATACAACCATAGATAAGATTAATGCCGGCTGGTGAGCGCTACTGATCAGACAAGCAGAACAGTCGTTAAGACCTTTAGCGGGATACGCAGGCGGCTCGTCAGTGTCTCGTCACTAAGTGCTACCCGTGCAGTGCCGGGTAAAATTTATCTCAGAATATAAATCATAATTGATTTCCAAAAATAAAGAAGCCAAGCTAAATCTAGGTATCCTTACTGTCCTGTATTCACTGCATTTCTGTTGTCGCTCAACTTTTACACTGTGTTCATAATACAACCATTCATCTTTGTTATAGCTGTTCAGAGCAAGAGCAGTGATTCTGATATTGATCTTCTAGGGTTATTTTGTGGTTTGAAGAAAAAGCGGAAGCAGGGGAGGCCGCAAGGGTAGTTCATAGGAGTCACAAGCCGCCACTGCCTATCATACATCCTACCTCGTGTGTCCTTTAGCCGCCCGCGCGGCGCCTGACGAGCCAATCAAAATTCAAATCAGACGCATGAAACGAACATTTAATTGTCTCTTGGAAAACATTCTGTTGAGGACACACCTACTTCATTGGCTACCGAATTTCGTGTGAGAGCACAGTTAGACTTTCGTCTCCAAATCAACTTTCGTCTCCAAATCATAATAGAGCTATGGCAAACAACAACATAATTTATCCGAGAAAGTCTACAATGGAGCTAACCCAGGACTTCATGAACCCAGACGAGTCTTTGAACTGATCTCTGTGATGGTCCCCGAGGCGAAAGGATGTTGAAGAGCTCTGTGACATGTGGAGTTTGTGAAAGAATGTTTCTCTAAATAAATCTGAGGAACTTTGTTCCTCTTTTAAAGATAATTGTATTATATCAATTCAGACCACTCTTGCACGTGAGTTCGTTTTTCAAGACAGCTGGAATGGATTGTGAATTTGTTGATGAAACATAGTGCTCCATGATAAGACACTGATGTAGGACTTTTAAAAGTTAATGTTTGTGTTCCGGCATCAATATAGAACATTAAAGGTTTGAGCTCATGTAACCAGTGCAACACAGATCAGAAAAAGAAGAAATTACCGAAGTGTATTGATTCTCAAAATTGATTAAGGTACATGTATTAAGGTTACAATGAAAAATGTTCATGCTTGATTCCAAGCACCGCTGCTCGACTCTCCAATCAGAGTGGAACCGCAGGGGAAAGAAAATCCACACCATCTATTGTCTAATTAAAGATGACAACTTAATTTCAGATGTCAAATTTATCCCACGTTTTTTTTTTCTTTCGCATTTTCGTGCTTAATTTTATTTTACCAAAGCTTTCATTTGTTATGTGATCTCATAGATATCGAAACCGACTTCAGCTGGACGCAAACTGACAGTGCGAGCTGCCTGGGCAATTTTTTACATATTTCTTCTGTCCTTAATTACAGTTAGGCATTCTCATCAGTGCACACTTGCAAAACAATGTTACATATAGTGCAGTGACTGAAATGGTTAATTATTACTAGTCTTACTATTCCAACTCTGTAACATGACTACTACCCATGATTTCTTTCGAAGTCTAGTCTTGGTTGCACAAACTAGAGAACAGACATTGATCAAAACCGCTGTTGCGAGATCACAGACAGTCATGGTGCAATGCGTTCCCAACCATGTTGCCTTCTGTTCAACTTCAGCGTTCGCAAAAAGAAGGCCTACGTTAAGACAGGTCCTAAATATCAACCGCTGAATGCGTGGAAGTTTACTTTGCATTATTTTAACCACGATGGAGCTTAAACAGATGTGGAATATCAGCCACGTGAACAGTTCAAGCAATGACAATTCCGCCACCATAATGAAGGGACCTCTCTTCAGTGGATGGTCAGCACTAACAGTTAGCTTTCTAACTATGGGAGTCAACCTGTTTCTCTTCGTCCAAATAATTAGGACCTCTCAGCTGCATACATTTGTGCACAAGTTGGTCTGTAGCATGTGTGTATCAGCGATCATAAGTGGCTTGCTCGCTTATAGAGTTCTGCTCTATAACATCCTTCACACAAGATCACTTTGGTGTTTAATTGTCACGTGCTGCACTATCGGTATTTATGTAATTGGTTTTCAACACTTCGTTGCTATTAGTATTGAGCGATGTGTCTACATCGTGTTTCCATTCATCCACAAACGTTTGACTGGCAGTGCGTTTCCAAAAATGGTGTACATCTCCGCTACGTGGGTGGTGCCGTCAGTTTTGTTCTTTCTGCCGGTATTCGTGGAACTAGAAGACAACTGGCAAGAAAACTGTTGGTACTGGTCTGAAGTGGCCCCAGCCTGGCTTACCAGCGTTTACTTCGCGGGCTTTTTCGGCACGGCAACCGTTGCAACAGTCATTTGTTACACCACCATTTTTCTTATAACAAGGCGCCATATTCGGGCGATAGAATCTGTTTCATACGTCCCACAACGTTGTCAGATGTGTAGCACTGACGTCTGCCCAGACTGCCCAAATAACTGCGTGGCCAGTTTGAATCGACGAGACAAAAAGAAGGCCATGTCCAAACTGCGATCAGCGATGCCTTTTCTGCTACTCTTCGCATACATGTTTGTATCATGGATCGGCACTATCGCCACAAAGTTTGTTGCAGCTCATATAGGATTCTCCGTATTACCTGCAGCAATAACAGACGTGCTGAATTTCCTATCTTTTTGTAGTCCACTGGGAAATAGCCTTTTGTATATGTTTATCGACAAAGAGGTACGCAGGTACACGGTGGGACATTTGCAAAGATGTTTCAGCAGAAACAGAGTAAGCGATGTCGGACCTGCAGCATCACCACAACATTGAGCAACGGAATGAAGGTCACTTGGTGAGATTCTTCTTCCCGATAACTCGGATGTTTAAAATAAGCAAATAATTCATGCCCAAGTTGAATTGTTGCAAGGCAAGCATTCATCAGTATATCGGATGTCCCCCTCCCCTTCCATTTTTTCCCCCGCAAAGAAAAAAAAAAGTTTAGATCTACTTAATTTCCAAGTTTATTAACTTCCACAATTCAAATCGTATTCACTTGAAATCTGACACCAATTAGCATGCAAATAGTGTTAGCTAACGTCGTGGATTTCAAATATGACGGATAACAGTTAAAACGAAATCCGCAGAACTAGAAATTATGTTCGCTTTGCATAGATGTAATTAGACAGAGAAGCATAGGAAAAGGAAAATAAACGGGTTCTTGTTTCCTTTTGTTGTAGTGGAACTTTTGGTGTTACCGTTTTCCTTTTAAACGTTGTTCACTGTATCTGAGTGCTATGGTTATGTCACAGCCAAAACAAAAACATAGCAATCGCCCCGGAACTTTTTTTTTTAAATTTTGACTTTTGTGTTTAAATTATAATGTCCTCGGTGCGTCTTGACATTTTTGTTTGTTGGTTTTTGCAGTGGCAAAAATAAAAAAAAAGTATAGCACCTAGAATCCAGATCTAAACAGACGAAACGTGCAACGATAATTTGATTGATGTATGCTTAAAATGTTATCCCTGCCTCTCTTTGTAATCCTTGAATTTATTGGAATTTTAACTAAGTAAACTTTTTTTTAAAAAATCGATCAGCTGGTTCTAAAAAAATTATTAGCATACTGACAAATTAGTCTAGATCTAGACATGTGGCGTGCATGGGAAATTATTAAAAGTAACCTACACTGGGTTTTATTTTTTAATACATGTAATAGAAATTGGTTATAATTATATAGAGAGAACTAGATCTACAGGGGATAATAAGTTTTCATGACAAGTACAAGTCACATGTTGTGAGAGAGGAAGACGTCTGTGTGTTCATCATATACCCCAGGTATTATTAAATACTCCCATTTTGCGAGGGAATATTGCTTATTTTGATTAAAAGGAAGCAAAAAAAAAAAACTACTTTCGTGTGAAAATGTCATTTCCCTAGTCATGATATGCATATATTCATTACCAAGATAAATACAATTATATNTATCATGTGCAGTCGTCCGATAAATGCCAGCTCATAAACAAATTCATGTACACTATACTATACAGTATTGGCACTTTGTAGCAGCAACAACAATATATTATATATGGTAAGTGGGCGTTCAATGTACCTGTGAGACTGGTAGGAGACAGAGAAATTTATTTAAAACTATATATCGAGAATATTGTTCCTTTCATGCAAAGCAATAAGAGAAATGTTTTCAGATAAAGAAAACAAATCTGAAAGCTCTAATTAAAAAATAGGATACAGTACAATCAACTCCGCTGAATTGCAGTTCTTCGAGAGTGTGGAACCAGCTGCGATGAAAAGGGGATATGTACCGTCATCCACTGACCATGTTGCACTTAAGCACAAGTTGGGATTATCCAATTTGCAGTTAAGCGGGGTCGACATACAGTAAAGTTTACAACGTCGATTATGGCATCCGCTTAGAGCCTGAATGACATGCTCGTCTACTCGGGGTTGTAGCTTCTGTTGTGTTCACCACTTGGTATCCAAGAGCGGCCCACAACTCATCGGCGTATTTCCCTAAGTGTCTTGCCCATGTGGAATCTTGAGCAAATTCTGTATGGGTTACATCCACCCACGAGGCATACACAGTAGACATACATGTATAGAGAGGTGCTGTCTCTCTAAATATAGACAGAAAGACGGACGGACGGACAGACAGACAGACCAACCGACAGATTTTATATATATATCTAACTTATTTTCAAGTGACTTTAAGATAAAGGTGACAAATTTAATAAGGACCTAGACTATTTTTTTTAAGTCGATCAGCTGGTTCTAAAAGAAAAAAAATATTAGCATACTGACAAACTAGTCTAGATCTAGACATGTGGCGTGCATGGGAAATTGTTAAAAGTAACCTACACTGGGTTTTTATTTTTTAATACATGTAATAGAAATCAATGGTTGTATATAGAGAGAACTAGCTCTACAGGGGGTATTAAGTTTTCATGACAAATACAAGTCACATACTGTGACAGAGGAAGACGTCTGTGTATTCATAATATACCCCAGGTATTATTAAGTGCTCCCATACTTTTGTTTGCGTGTCGCTTTATGTGTTTGATCTAGGTGAAATTTTGCGAGGGAATATTGCTTATTAATGATTAAAAGGAAGGAAAAAAAACTACTTTCGTGTGAAAATGTGATTTCCCTAGTCATTATATGCCTATTCATGACCAAGATAAATACAATTATATCTGGTTTAAATTCTCTGAAGGGACGTCGGAGGAGGTGGGAGGTGGGGCGGGGGAGTGGGGGGAGGAGATTGTTGTGCAATATGTTCTATACATGTAACTTCTTTTGACAGACTTCTTTGTATTCATCGTTGCTTTAAATAAATCAGACACTTCAATTTTTCTCTTTCTCACGTCCTTCCACTATGACGCTTTGTTGTGTTGTTTCTATTTCTGGCCCTCAGACTCCCTATCCACTTGCTCTTTTTTTGTTGTATGTTTCTTATTTCAATTGTCAGTCTTGGCTATTAAAAAAAATAAATTCATTAGACTATATATTTTTCACAAATTTTGTGTCATATCTGAGCAGAACCATATTTAATTTCAATGACGCTGATGGTGATGGTGATGATGATGATGATGATGATGATGATGGGATGGAATGGGCGCAGGAAGGCTCTGGAGAGGGACAGTTCTCTCTCTTTCATGCATAGCTGTGTGTGTGTGTGTGTGTGTGTGTGTGTGTGTGTGTGCGTGTGTGTGCGCGCGTGTGTGCATGCGTGCGTGTGTGTCTGTCTGTCTGTCTGTCTATCTGTCTGTCTGTCTGTCTGTCTGTCTGTCTGTCGTTTACAAGTAAAACATTCGGCTATAAACTGGTGTAATGGATGATGATGATGATGAATATGATAAAAAGTGATGATTATAAGGCGACAAAAGTAGATCACATCATTGTGATTCCATTCAATAATACGAGTTACGAGAAAATCTGGAGGTGTCAGTGAGTATGTATCTACAGTACTCGTACACCGAGATAATGTCATGCTAGCTGCACAAGCAACAGCTTCCTCCTCTTATTAAGTAACAGGATTATCTTTTCTGTTAATGTGGAGCTATCGTGCCAGTAGAAACACACGCAACTGGCTTTGGAAGCACGACTGGCATAGGCGTATCCCATTTCTTAAAAATTAATCATTCACCTTTAAAAAATATATATAGGCCTTATAGACTATTATATATGAGAATGAAAGGCCAAAATATGTATGATTCCTGTGAAATAAGAGAGCAGGGAAAGGGACAGGGTTGGGGGTAGGAGAATTTTAGAACACTGGTGAAAGCATACAAAAACGTTTGCACTAACATGTAGTGGAAAAGCTACGTATGGAAGAGACACATGGGCCGTTCTCTAGAGCCTTATTGCATCTCCCATTCCATCTGCTGTCAGGTCCGTAACAGACTCCACATGATGCATCTCATCAACTGTTATATATATTTGGCAGCTTGGAAACATATGTCATTTTCCAGGACAAACTACTATGGCTAATTTAGTGTGAGGGTACAAACAAACAAAAAATCAGTCAACATGACGGTCTTCGACTTTTGCCATTTGGAATCGCTGACTTAAAGAAAAAAAAAGACCTCCAATTTTTTTTTTTTTAAATTCAGTCTTTCTATGGCCATTGGTAATCCCAGTCTTGAAACAAAACAAAATTTCTCTGCTGTATGACGTCATCAAAATTTGCATACGCGGAGGTATTCATCGGCGGGAACAAAAGTTGTTGGAGGGGTCAAGGAGCGGGGGCGAGGCGGGGGTCGAGAGACACACACATTTAAAGAAAAATCATCTTCCTGTTAGGTAGCGCCAGGATACATCAGCTAGTACAGTAATAAAATTATTTCTGTGACAAGATAAGTTTGCATCTGATCCGGCAAGTAGAGTCACTTCAAATTGTCATAGGTATATAGACATAGACTATACAGTATACTGCTCACAATAAGTAGGGGATAGTCTATTTTGATTGGGTATAATTTATTTTCTTTAGCAAAAAATTAATTTCAGTTTTCTATAATAGCTTATTATTACACAAGAACACGGGAATCAGTATATGAAATTTCCTTCTGTATTGTTAAATAAGCAATGGGTTATCGCTCCATATTTACCCATAGGGTACTTACTGAAAGTTTACATGGGTTATTAACGGGTTGGATGGCCTTCCAATGCGATGTATTCTCTACAGCGACTTCTCATACTCCTGATAAGTCTCGAAAACTGCATTTGAGGAATATTTCTCCACCCTTCTTGCAGTGCTTTTGCCAGCTGATCGATTGTCGTAGGAGGCTGTGGACGGTCTTGTTGTATCTGCTGGCCGAGAATATCCCAGGCATGTTCTATTGGGGAAAGATCTGGGGATATGGCAGGCCAAGGTTATGTTTCAATTCCAACGTTATTCAAATATTCAGTGACAATGCGTGCTCGATGGGCCCGGGCGTTGTCATCTTGAAAGGTGAAATTTGCACCGTAGCGCCGAGCAAAGCACTGGACATGTGGTCTTATCATGTTATCCAGGTAATGATGTCCAGTAACTCGACCTTGAACAATATGCAAATCGGTTCTGCCTCTCACGTTTATTCCCGCCCATACCATCACTGACCCTCCTCCATACCGATCATGGGCCACAGTGCAGTCAGGCTGGTATCGCTCTCCTCTTCTTCTTCACACTCGAACACGACCATCATTAAAGTCTAAGGTGAACTTTGACTCATCAGAGAGTAAAACATTTGACCACTGCGCTAAAGTCCAGAGTTGGTAATGTCGGCACTTCGTGTTAAAGGAAGAACAACGTAAAGTCTACGGGCCATGAAGCCTGCAAGATGGAGACGGTTTCGAATACTCTGTGTACTCGGTATGCCTGACATTTGCTGAAATTGGTTTCTCAAACGTGTTGCATTATTTGTGCAGTTTCTTACGGCGACATTCACATGACGTCTGTCGTCGTGTCGAGATGTTCGCCTAGAGTGTCCGCTGCGAGGCACATCATGGACAAATCCAAACTGAAGGTATCTGCTGTGCAACCGGCTGATGACAGACGGTGATACACGAAGATTTGCAGCAACTTGAACTTGTGCTTGTCCATCCTGAAGCATTCCTATCGCTCTATAGCATTCTGCATCCGAGAGTCTGCGCATGAAAGCATCCAGTAAAATGAGCAATAATACACATTAACTGACAAAGTTTCACTCACCTAAAACATTTTATTCCCGTGAAATGTATTCAGTGTTAATTTTGATATTTCACCCCCTCACTTAGTCCGTTACATTTAGGACTATTCATGCGACACTTCAGAACAACTTACTGTGAATACCACTCACCCTCAGTAGGCATTCAATATGCCGAAAACAAAGTAACCAATTTTAATGAACGTATTAAAATAATCACGGTTAAAGTAAAATATCCCCTACTTATTGTGAGCAGTATATATATATTATCCTTCAAAGATTGACGTAAAAAGTCGTGTCGTGCTATAACTGACTTGGTGGATTCATCCAGCTAGGTGACTTCACATACTGAAGTAATTACACCTGGTCTAGATAAATAAAATGTCTGAGTTGTTGTGCTTGCTTGCTTGTGTGTGTGTGTGTGTGTGTGTGTGTGTGTGTGTGTGTGTGTGTGTGTGTGTGTGTGTGTGTGTGTGTGTGTGTGTGTGTGCGTGTGTGCGCGCGCGTGCGTGTGTGTGCGTGTGTGTGTGCGTGCGTCTGTCTGTCTGTGTGTGTGTGTGCGTGCGTGTGTGTGTGTGTGTGTGTGTGTGTGTGTGTGTGTGTGTGTGTGTGTGTGTGATTTACAAATAAAACATTAGGCTATAAACTGGTGTAGTGGATGTGTAAAATTAAGAACTGTGCCATCCCCCTCCTAATTCCCACCTTTAGGAAATATTTGGTACTCCTTTGACAGACTTACATAAGGTGACTGATTATGTCTATCTGATACATGTCATCCAGTTTCATTATATAATGTCGTCCAGTTTCATCATTTAATCCTAATAAATTTTAATATTAGATAGGCTTACATGCTTCTAACTGAGCAAAAACAGGTGTTGTCCACGTCGTCAGTTTTTCAGTACTGTGGACAGTGTCCGAAAAATGGAGCAACATCTGTGACACATTTGTCAACACCACTGCAACTAATGTGCACTCTTTTCCGACATTTTTTAAAACACATCTCAAGTTCGCTGTCGTTTCTCAGAGGTTAATATGGCCTGGTGGACATCGATATTGATTACTCTCGATTCTCAGAACGGATACTTATTTCTAAACGCTGGGCGAGACGATATTGTCGATACTGCCGTTCTTAGAGTATACGTATTTGAAACTATTAAATAGTCATAGCCGATGGATGCGATCTTGCAGCCATTTACTACCGCAAACTGGACGAGTAAATTTGGAGTTTTATTCTATAAGACCGTATAGACACTTTTAATTAACTGAAACCGAGTTATACTACCAACTTGTGGTTTGAAACTTGGTGCGTTGGATGATCTTCTTCTAAGTAATATACAAACCTCGTTATACCGCCAGGTAAGGGGCAAACAGAAAAATGGCGGTATAACGAGAATGGCGGTACAACGAAAATACCATGTAGAACAAGGGAAATAAGTAATTTACCAACATTGGNGGGAGGGAGAGGCTCCTGAAAATTTCGAAAACTGGATTTACGGTCTTTTAATACAAACTCCAGAAATAATCTCAGTGGTATGGAACCTGCAAATTAAAATGACACTGCAACCGCACCTAATTAACCACTGCTCTTAGGCAGAGCAAGATAGGAATGGGTAATACATGTAGCTCACTCTTTCCAACTTCCAAGTCCTGATCTGTGCTTCTGTTTAGGAGGTGATGCTCTCAGCCTCCCGATTCGACGCCTATGAAACTTTCACACATACACGTAGATAATAATCAGTAACAGGGACCGAAATTCGAGGTTACGTGAAAGGATCGTGATTGCGTGGACACTATACTACGACTTATTATATACATGAATTAGCATTTATTAATATATATATTGTTGATTTATTAGCATGCGACATCATGGATATGGACATCTTTGTCTCAAAGTTAGTTAGACCTTCTTACTCTGTAGCTTCTCATCCAGAGGTGTTGGCGCCGGGGAGTGGGAGAGGGGGTGCGCTCCCAGCCCCCCCCCAAAAAAAAACAACACAAAAAACAACAAAAGCAATTCATGCATGAAACAACAATGTATTATAATCTCTTCCCCATCCCTGCAGACGTTTTTGCTGTGACGCTCCAGTTGTCTGTTAGTCTTTGGCTCTAGAGTGTCCGACAGTGCTATTACAGAACGTCTGTTTATATCTGGTCATTTCTTCCCGGCGTGATGGAATTTACAACGTGCTTTGTAATCAAGAACCAGTGATCGGGAAAGGCATAGACCGAGTATACTTGCGACGGCAGGTGCAATCTAGGTCTAGTGTATAGACCTACTTTGTAGCACGGCAGATAGACTAGACTGATACTGTATGTAAGAGCGTCTACGGCTGAAGCCGAGTCACGAATAAAGTGGATGATAGCTGCCCAACCTGGAGGCAAGAGCGACGTAGAGTATTGTGCCGTGGTAACAAAGTGGTCAGTTGGCAGATTACAAGAGTGGAAGCTACTCTGCTGGCTCGTGCAATCTTTGCGTTACGAAAGCTAGAGCTCAAATGAAGCTAGGCTTCAACTGCAACAGAATAGGAATACCAGCAGCTTTAGCGGCAACATTAGCAACAGCAATAGCAGCAGCAGCAGCAATAATTACAACAGCAGTAGTGACAGCAACAACAAGTAAGTTTCTTTTCGGGTGAGGCTATGTCGAAGTACATCCATGTTTTCTTATGAAATCTTTAGTTTATCTTGTACACTCATTTATTTGTATTAGTAGTGGGCCTAGTGGTATTAGTAGTAGTAGTAGTAGTAGAAGTAGTTGTAGTAGTTGCTGTAGTAGTAGTAGTAGTAGTAGAAGTAAGCTTTGTAGTAATAGTAAGCGTAGAAGTAGTAGCAGTAGCAACAGTAGTAATGGTAATAGTAAAAAGCAGCAGTAGTATTAGTAATAGTAATAGTAAGTAGTAGTAGTAGTAGTAGTAGTAGTAGTTGTTGTTGTTGTTGTTGTTGTTGTTGTTGTTGTTGTTTAGCTCAGACTCACATTGTTTTGTTCTATGATTGCTCTTTTATGATGATCTGCACCAGTAACTTTGAAGTGGAATTCGATATGTCTTCACCTTGTTCTTTCTCACAATTAGGCTAAAGGTCATCCTCATGACGCGATTGATTGAGGCGGATGACATTCTCTTCCGGTGCCATAATAATTGCTCTCGACAACAACGTGCAGGGAACTACAAACTATTTGCATCACGTCATAAGGAGATGTAACCCCAGGCATCACGCCGGCTGTTACGATGAACGTCCCCTTTAATTGTGTCATGATGATCAAGACTGCATTAGAAGGTCTAATTGTTTAGAATTATACATTCAGTTATGGTGCCTGAAAAATTTAACGAAAGTGTGTTTGTGTGAAAGCTTTTCTCACACTAAAAGACAGCGACTCAGCTTGAATGCTGAGGTGACGACAGTCTTTACTTATCTGTCACTAAGCGGTTCAACATGGCGGTAACTTCCCGGAGATCGGCGACACAAACTTCCGGTAGTGGTAGCTTCTTGACTATTACCAAGGGACACGGTACTGGCTTACCAAAAGTTGTACAGACGGCGACTCAAATGGATGACGACACGTCTTCCGGGGCAATAGACTCGGATACTAAGGTAGAGCTAAAGAAGCAAATTAACCTCTTCCACTGTGTCAGCATAATCATTGGAATTATAATCGGCGCTGGCATCTTCGTATCACCAGTTGGAATAACTATGCATGTTCGCTCTGTGGGTAAGTTGGTTGGTTGGTTTGTCGCTGTTTTCATTGATCACGTCGTAAATTTTAGTTATTGTGCAGAATTAATTTGCACACCCATGTTGGACTATTTTGTCGTTCCAGAAAGGCATCGTTCCGAAGAAGCAAAATTCCACTTGTCTTTTATAGCAGTAAAACATAGATAAATAGGCCTTCTGACTGAGAGCATAGGAGAGTTCATTCATTACGGGTCCTTTGCTTCCGGTGAGTATGCAAGAGAGGATAACTATCTGCAGAATGCAGGTTCTGCGCGGCAAAAATGTGTAGAGTAATTAATTCCCTTGCTGTCTATAGCTTCCGGTAAGTTCTATGCTCCCGATCTTCGCTTTAAGTAGGCCCTCAATCGAGCACACAATCTGGCACAATCAAATTGTTTTCAAGGGGTAGAAGTGGAACTTTGTATTCATTTTGTAAATGTGAAGCCTTATGTATATTATAAGGTCTTACTTTATACATCGGCAGAACTGTTTCCATATTTTCACTCCCCATGAAGGCATGTCGATCCTGATGTGGGCCGTGGTTGGCCTCTTCTCCATGCTGTGCGCCTTGTGTTACGCTGAACTAGGGGCGTGTCTGCCCGAATCCGGGGGAGAGTATGTGTATATAAAGAGGGCGTGGGGTGACTTCGCCGCCTTCATGTGTCTGTGGATGAACTTCATCATCATCAACCCAGTGTGTGTGGCCGCCTCCAGCCTCGTATTTGCCACATATGTCATCAGACCTGTGTTCCCTGACTGTGACCCACCTGAAGCCGCCATCAGGTTGTTTGCAGCAGCCATCATAGGTGAGAGGTCATAGATGAAATGAGAAATTAAAGGTCACTCAATGCAAAAACTAGATTAGCCTGTCCAAAAGTTTCGAAACAAACATGTCAGCTACGTGTATGTCTGTTCTTGTAAGACTAAATGTAGGTTTATACTATTGACAATACCGTCGACGACGAAACTGTTGTCTCTAGACAGCCGATTTCATTTTAGGGCATCTGACAAACCTCTTTCCATTTTTTTATTTTTTTGATAACTTTACCAAACAGTATGTTTGCTCTTCGCATCGATTTAATTTTGAAAGGGCTCACTATCCTTGAGAATGGACTATCTCATCCTTTCCAGCTCATTCCTATACCAGCGTTACGGAGACAGGTTATAGTTATTGATGGCATTAGGCGAAGTTTCTCAAGTGTCTCAAGTTGGGAGGAGGAGAGAGGGGAACCTGAGGTGTAAGCATCGCTGTACTACAAATCTGTAACTGAGTTTTTTTGGTTTTTTTTCATTACTGTCGACTCCATTTAATGCAATCCACATGACTGAAACCTCTGCTTAACAGCAATCTATTTCTATACAAAAGTCACTGTATAATCGCAATTCCTTGTATCACGCTCCGCAGGAGTTGCGATAAAGAGGAGTTGACTGCATTCTGGCATTAATACACATTTTAAACTGCTCACTGGTCTCCTACTGCCGTCCACTCCCATAAAGCCATAATGATTTTTGGGGGGTAATTTTGCTCTCAGCATTTTAAACTTAATCAAGCCCAAGCAAACTTCGAATACACTTCTAGGCCAAGGTTGCTATTTATGAGCACACCCTCCTTTTCTGAATAGTCCAAGGGGAGAAGGCTCTACTTTGTTTCTGTGTGTCCTTGCAAACATAGATTGTGCCCATTCAAATATACTTCCATCTAAAATAAAGCAAAATTCCATTAATTTCTAGTCATACAAAATTTTGCTCCATGAGATCTTTGTATGTGGGCACAATGCAAATGAAAAGAGAGTGACAGGAAGAGAAGGTTAAAACTCTTCCTCCCCCCCTCCCCTCTCACACCCTCGC
>JAWQUT010000356.1:111519-134017 GCA_033807755.1 Ellobium chinense | reverse complement strand
GTGTGTGTGTGTGTGTGTGTGTGTGTGTGTGTGTGTGTGTGTGTGTGTGTGTGTGTGTGTGTGTGTGTGTGTGTGTGTGTGTGTGTGTGTGTGTGTGCGTGCGTGCGTTTGTGTGTGTGTGTATCTCATGAGAGAGAGATAGATATAGATATATAATTATTTGTATCTTGAGATCTTTAGAGCTAGTGAGCGAAAGAACAAAAGTTCCACTATGATTAAAAGAGTGACGATGATAACATATAAAATATTAACAAACAAACAAACATAAAGAAAAGTATGTTAAAGGCATGCCCTAGGAGAGACTCAGCCCTGAAGCAGATCAGGAAACCAAGACACTCTTTTTACGTCGGGATAATTCACTTTGAAGACCATCTAGTGATTCATTCTCTGTATTTTTGCCTATCAACGAAACAAGCGAACATCCGCATATAGTCTAGTCTTCTTATTTGTATTTCATTTAAGCCTAACATTTTCTTCAGATAATAGGAGATTGATTTTCAGTAAAAAGCCATTAAACTATAAACGTTCAAGCTTAAAAGAAGCTTAAGCGTAGTTGAATGTCATTTAGCTTTTATTTCATTTAACCAAAGTAGGTAATTCATTCTCAGTGACCAACAATTTATCTCTGCAGGAGTTACTTGAACTTTTTGACAGAGGAGGTTATTAACCCACACCGGTGAGTCAGTTTTTTTATATATCAGAGATCAAGACCTCACGGGAAATAACTCAAGTTCACCCACTTTAAATGGACTTTGGATCTCTGAAGATGATTCCACAAATAGTCCATCATCCATCCATCCATCCATCCGTCCGTCCATCCATCCATCCATCCATCCATCCATCCATCCATCCATCCATCCATCCATCCACAGAAATCTCCCACTGGGTATCATGATCTCTATATCTGCGGTCACAGTCATCTACATCACCGCCAACGTGGCGTATTTTGCTGTGCTAACACCTATGGAGATGTTGCAATCATCTGCAGTTGCTGTGGTATGTATTTCCACCACCATCACCACTACCATCACCACCACCACCACTACCATCGCCACCACCACCACTACCATCGCCACCACCACCATCATCATCATCAATATCAATAATATACTCTCAGATTGTGCACATCGAAAAATTAAATTAAGGTTAAAAAATTTTCGGACGGTAGTCCTTCTTCCTCCTTCTCCTCCTCCTCATCATCATCATTATCATCATTATCACCACCACCAACACCACCGTGCTCATTATTGCTTTCATCATTATCACTAGCAGCATCATAGTTGTAAACAGTGACACATAAAGAAGTCATGCAGAAATTACCAACGCACAAACCGAAGAGGGTAGGCTAACCCTTTCGCTATTTATTGTCATATTTCTCAAGAGCTGATGTCACGAAATTATCATTGCCTCATTTGCCTGTAGGTTGTTTGAGTTAGAAGTTTACGGCACTTCAGCACGATCAGGGCTATATTGCTCCCCTGCATCTAGGAATACGAGGTCTGTCTAAAAAGCTCTCAATTGTCACAACTGTAACCACGAATGACACCACCACCACAACACCATCACCATCATCACCAGCATTATCATCATAGCATCATAAGTTGAACTACAGTGATAGTAGGTTACCTACGTGTATGGTTGTCATAGCAATTCCATACGCCTGAGGGCATTAGCTACCTAATGCCAGTAAATCTCCACCTCAGGAATTAATTAAAACTCCACCTCAGGTATGAATACATACCAATGTATCATTAACACACATTGACTAAGACATGTTGAGAAAATGTATGAGTTAATTACAGGATCAGGCAAGTGCACCAAAAAGTCAGTTCAGATAAAGTTCAGTTCAGTAAGGGAAAAAAGCCATAAGATCAAGTTTAGCTCATTTCTATGAAAATTAAGCAGTTTTCAGATCAGATCAGTTCCCCAGATGAGTATTCGGTTCTGGTTTTTCGAGGTAAATGTGAACAAAAAAAAATGTAGGTACACAGTTGAAACTCAGTTCAAGTACCTAAAATAGCTACAGTTCAGATCCAGATCAGTTCGTCTTAAATAGCTATAAAGCTCACATCAAGTTCTGGTGAACTGAAGTTCACGAGCTGCGTTCACATGATCTCAGTTCAGCTCAACCCCGGATAAATATAATGCTATACATTAGTCTACGAAATGTACATCTCATCATTTCAAGATGGTCTTTTCACGACCCCATTAACTATCCAGTTCTGTTTTACCCGTTTTCTCTTTTCATACATACAGACATTCTTAGAGAGGACAGTGTCAGCACTGTCCTACATAGTTCCGGCACTCATCGCCATATCCACAGTTGGAGGCATGAACGGCTCTGTCCTCTCTATGTCAAGGTGAGAAATCAAAGAACTACAGACCCCAAAGCTGCCATTCTGATGTTGGCAATTACACTAGACTATAGGGACAAATTTCACTATTATTTCACTAGACACTTCTTTAAAGCCTCTGAAAACTGCATTTGCTACTTTACATGTGTTATTAAAATGCATAGTACAGTTAAAGAGGGTCAGATAAATTACTAGAAGTATGAAACGAACAAATAACAGGACAGAGATGACAGTGGACGCTGATAACCGGAAGTTATCGATGCCATGAGAGTGACGCGTGTTAGCAGGAACTTCTTTTTACTCCGTTGGCTTACTTTGGAGTGACAGGATCCGCTTCCCATAGAAATCTTATGGATTCGTTACTCAGTAATCTGTGTCTATCCTGTTATTTCCATAATTTTTCATCGTGAATCTAACGAGATTAGTTCTATGCTTTCACTTTCAGTTCCAAGCTAAAATGCTGATCTGATTACGGTGAAACAGACATAATTATACGGACCCATGTTATCCTTAGGCTGATTTTAAGAATGTATTGTCCTCATCAGTAAAGACGCAAACTGAATGCAGTACCTTCCCTTATTTTCACCATGTATGGTATATGATTAGACTAATTGTATCATGAGAGCTGCTGGTTCAGGTCGAAACCACAACATATTATTCTTATCAGATCAGAACTTCAATGTTCATTTCAAACCTTTTACACATGATGTTGTTTGTACTGCTTTACATTCGATTTTAAAAGAGACATTCTTTTCACAGCACGTCATATTTTTAGTACTTTTAGTACAAGTGACAACACCTACTCTGTCTTTTAGTCTTTGAATATATAGTGTCTTTCCTTCCTGTCTTTTAATTTAATGTTTAAATATTCAGGCCTATTCTATGTGCAAATGGGTTACCGAGATCTTCAGATTTTGCTTATGGAGTCTCTTTATCACATCATTATCGGTGTCGCGCACGTCATTGTTTGGTGTGTGTGTGGAGGGGTGGTGNGGGGGGGGGGGGGGGGGGGGGGGGGGGGGTAATAGCGCTTGAGCAACACGTCAAAGGACTTAGTGGAGAAAAACGACGTCTAAAGCTGGCCCCTTTGCCTAGAGAAATCGATCAACGCCGTTTATCTATCACTGCTTTTAATCTACAATACTATAATGGGATCTGAGATTATTTTAATCTGAACTAGAAGGAGAAAGCGAAAGATTATGAAAGATGTGTTGTATAAATTGGTTAGTAAAGGAATTTGATATACGGTACCTCTGTTTTGAGAAAGTAAAACATATTTTTGCTAAGTGAGGTGTAATATTGTACTGTTTCAGATTATTTTATGTAGCAGCCCGACACAATCATCTTCCCAGTATTATTTCCATGATCACAGTCAGACGATACACTCCTGCTCCCTCTCTCATATCCATGGTGAGTTGGACATTGTACAATGCATGAAAATGATTATGTCCCGAAACTAAGTCTTGAAAATGATTATGGCCCAAAACTTCAAATCCTGATAATGATAATTTCCCTTTACTCAGACTTGAAATATACATATTGTACATATTGTTTGTCGCTTGATTCAAGGCCTCATGTTAGGGCAGCCATCAATCTTGACAGGGTGGAGAACTAAGTACGATACTGTTGAAATCACTTGATATGTGGCACCGTGGTAACGCTTTTGCCAAAGTTCTTGCCCCCCCCCCCCCCCNCCCCCCCCCCCCCCCCCCCCCCCAGCCAAATGTTTAGGCTGGATTATTATGAATCAGGCAAGCATCAGTTTTGATTCTTGTTTTATAGCTAAATTAATTGTTGATCTAGTCAAAGACCCATTGTTCGCACATATCCACGGTTAATAACATGTCGCTGGTAGCCTAATTATCAGTTTTTTTTCACAGGTTATTTGGAAAACGTTTCGCTGAAGGGATTGCCAATAAAATGGAGTTGATTGCGAAACTCACTAATCAGTAGACAGCCTTGTAAATTATTGCATTTTCTCGTTCATTCGCCCGTTTATTTTAAATAGATTTAGCCTACCCTTTGCGCTGCGAGCTGAGACATACGAGGCTAGAGAGTATCAGTCGACTCACTGCTTAATTGTAAATCTGCTCAGTCGCTACGAATAGAATCCATAATGAATATTAATTTAGTCTGTCAAAGACACTGATGGATTAATGGCATTTTTTTTTTTGGCATACTCCCTCGGAGCTGCAATGAAGCAGCTAATTTGCTTTCTGACAACACTGTCCAACGCATTCGAATGACTAGTTTCATTTTGTTCCTCCTTATCCCCCCCCCCTCCCCCCCCCCCCCCTTTTTNTCCACAGCTGATTCTAGTCATCATCATGCAATCTCTTGGCAACATCTTCTTCCTCATTGAGATGATGGGCTTCTGTCTGTCAATAGTCCTCACTATGGTCTTCGCTGGTCAGGTGCTGATGAGGTGGACAGAACCTTATTTAGATAGACCTATCAAGGTGAGGGTGTACACAGTGTGACTTGAATTTAGTGAAGCCACTCTGAAAGTGGAATTCGTAAAGTATTTGAGATACTGAGGTAGAAATATGGTGTAAGGATTAGAGATTTACACAGAATAGTTAAGGAATATGAGTAGGCCCTACGTGAAGTTCGGAACACGAGGTTTCCACTGTTTATATTCTCTCTCTCTCNTCTCTCTCTCTCTCTCTCTCTCTCTCTCTCTCTCTCTTTCTCTATCTATCTATCTATCACACACACACACACACACACACACACACACACACACACACACACACACACACACACACACGCACACACCCACACACACACAGAGTCAGATGAAGAAAGAGAAAGGAAAGAAAGAGGGGGAGAGAATGGGAGAGAGAGGAGAGAGAGGAGAGAGAGAGAGAGAGAGAGAGAGAGAGAGAAAGAAAGAGAAAGAATGAAAGGAAATTGAAGTTTTTATGTTACACGATGCCACCTAAAGCCCATAGAGCAGTGCATCTAAATGTCTGACTCACGAAAACATGTGTCTACATTATCATTTTATTTCATGCAGGCCTTTTAATTTACACTTGCTGAGGGCCATGTTCTATTAATACATTCTCAGCTCCCATGGGTACTGCCTGCCTTCCTGTGCTGTGTTAGTGTAGCCATTCTGGCTATCACCGTCTACCAGAAACCCTATGAAAGTGGGATAGCTCTGGCTCTTGTTGCCTGCGGAATCCCTGCCTACCTACTTGGCTCCAGGTGGCAGAAGCCACAATCTGTGCAGTGGATGATAGGTGAGGGATTAGAGTTTTTAAAACAAAAAAAAAATTGCTCAAATCTCTTTCAATGTTTTGAATCCATGGGATGAAGGGACTGGTCTGTAAAAATTTCTGGAAGAGGCTCAGATGGTAAGAAGAGGGGGATGCGTCTGTCATCAAATTTGTCTAAAAGCTTAGAATATCTGACTAAACAATTCCTCTGCAAGATGAAGAAATGGTCTCCAAGTCACCCTTTCCTCCTTCCCAAGCTGCTTGGGGCATTGTAGGTCTGTGGTGCTCTTTGTGACAAGCTTACAGAAGAGATTGGAGGCTTGTTCTATTATGAGTGTACCTTTTTATGGTAGTTCAGTGAGCTTCAGTTAACACTGACTTAAATCTTAACTTAAAGCATACATAAACTGCCTGACTGGCATATCTAAGTGATTAACTTTTTTGGAAGCATTATCCCAGAAGTCTCTCACATTGTGCTTAGTTTAAAGTTAGGGGAGGGATTAGAGAAGAGCAATGTGCAACAAAATTTATTTGCAGGACTTCCGGGTTCAGCTTGCGTTAGGGCGCAGAGCTGAGTGCAAAAACACAACCCTCTTTTAAGAATGGTCCATTGTTTGTCAGTGTAACTTCATCAAAAGTTATCTCCTTGCAGATGAAGCCACCAGCATACTACAGAAATTACTGCAAGTGTCCGCAGCTGATTTGGACTTCAATTCTGAGTGAGGATGATTGTGAACACAGTACAGCTGGTCTTTTCTGGGAAGGAAGGATGCACTTTCCACCTATTTATCTTCAGTTCTTCGGATACGGGACACACCTTCAGTGTTACTGCTGACTTCCACAAGAACAGATCTCTCTGTCTCTGAAATGTCCCAGCTAATGCACAAGCAAATAAGATGTTGAAGTTCATGAAACAAAATCATTGTGGAAAATTCCCTTTCTCTTGCTGTGTTAGGAAGTAATTTTATTTATTATTGTAACATTTTAATTAAATATATGCTGCGTGTAAGTTTAAAGAAAAGAATAGTGTAAAGGAGAGAAAGTGGAAGAGAGAATGTGAGCAATCAAGCGAGCCCTCACAAGAGAGAGAGCATGAAAGAGGGCGGGAGAAAGAGAGAGAAAGAAAGAAAGGGTGACAGTCTACAGTGCAAGTGTATGAGAAATTTTAATGTGTTTGAAACAAATACATATTTTTTTAAATCTGCATGTTATATTCCACACAGAGTCCAAGTGTAATTCAGTTTGGTTTGTAACCTAATGAGGTCTTCCTGTCTTTCATTTCTGAAAGCCTACCATTGGTCATTAAGGACTAAGACCTACAGAGACTGAGTTTCTTTTATGGCTTTAAGAAAACCACACTGACTATATAACCAAGGACTATCTTTGGTTCAGTATGCAGTGCATGCATTGACATTCATCATAAATATTAGATCTGTTTCTGAACATGTGGTGCAGTATGGGAATGAAGTATAGCAAGCACCTTCTTGCTTAGGTTTACTACTCACAGGAGACTTTCAGGATTGTAAACTCGTCTCATTTACTCTGGCGTTTTTCATTAAATGACCGTGTAATCACACACACACATACGAATTTTTTTAAAAATGGGCTATATTGTCTTTTAAAATAAAATTCCAGTGTTATTAACATTACATGTAAGATGATTGACTTCCTGATCAGATGGTCACGAAAAGGAAGGAAGCATTCTAACTATGGACAACCATGTTGTGGCCTTTTCCTTTCGAAAAAAAAAAAAAATTCAGAATGAACTGTGTGCAACATGATTTCCAAGATTTGTGTTTCTCATTTTATCTCTTGTCAGTTTGAGTGGGTGTTTCGGATATGGGAGACGGAAGGTGGGATNNNNAGGAGAAGAGTTAGCCAACCTAGGCCTTAATCAGAGAGCAAAATTTATAACAGCAAAGCAAATTCCAATGAAATAAACCACTTTCATGCAGACATTGCAAGCAACAACTCCAGCAATCATTACTTCTGCTTTCAAATTTTGCGTTGTCAGGGGAATGATCAGCTGATGTGATCGGTTACATTTGTTTTATTGGCTGATGCATTTTTACTTTTGGAAGCGAGATTTGATGATATAATCACATTACTATTGTCCTTAAATCTGAAGCAAGCTTCTTTGGAGTTCACTAAGAAAGGTCTATTGTTTGGAAAGATTTCAAGCCTACTGACAGACCAGCTGACCAGAAACTTAACATATTATGTGGTGATAGTAATAATTTGTTCTATCATAATAAAGAAATTTCATTCCTGTGAGTCAGAGTTTAGCAAGGAAAGCATGAAGGACTGAAAAAAGAGGTAGAAGGGAGGAAAGAGGGAGAGAGCAAGAAAGATCAGAGAAAGGAGGGTGAGAGAGATTTTATATTACCAAACCATTTGCACTATGATTTGGGTTTGTAAAGGCAACTTAAAAGAGAAAAAAATGACCCCAAAAATATATTGTAATTTCCAAAAGCTTGCATTTTAAGGCTCGAGTTTATGCAAGCCATTGAATTGTGACCCATACGACAAAGAAAGACACCTTGATCAGCAGAAACTCAGTTACTGAGGGCAAGTTCTTAGGTTTGAATAGCTAATAAAGTTTTAAAACTTTTTAGCTTCTATCACATCATCTTGACAGTATCCTATTACAGTTTTGTTGAAACGTTATAAATGCATAAGCAACAGAACTATTTGAACATGAAACAAATTTTATTTCAAATAAATAACACTCAATACAATGCAAAAGTGTAAAGTGAAAGAAAAATCTAACGAGTGCTTTTCTATAAACATCATAAACTGAAAGAACATAAAACAGGCATTCAAACATACCATTACAAAAGCAACCCTTTACTCTAAACCATCACAATACTAATTTGTTAAGGGGTGATAAGTGCTTTGTAAACTGTACTAGATGTTGAATACAAAGCACTAGCAGTCAAATGCATCAATTAATAAGCATATTGAAGTTAACCGACAAAAAGGATATCAGCTGAGTAACTAAAATATCAAACCATGCATAATGTTGACAATACAACAGAGTAAGCCCAAATGTGATGACATAATCTTCAATCTCCCTCCTAAATTTTCTTAGAAATGGTTTGTCCGGATCTGATCTTCCTTGAAGTTTATGGGTCTAGCAGTCATGATCAAGCCGTGCTGACCATGAAGGTTCATCCCTATAGGGACTTCTTTCATAACCACAGCATATGCCGGTGGAGGCTGGACTCCTGAACATAACAACACTACATACATGAAACCACTGTCCAAATACATACAAGGAGAACCGCCACTGATCATGCGCGGCTACAGACAATCAGATCCTTGTAGGTTGTAAATTAACTTCTCTATTTGCATAGTCATGTACAAGTTTTCAAATAGCTAAAATCTCTCCAATACAACATTATATTACCTGAAAAGTATTGCAGATTATCAGAAGTTACAATAAAGGGTATCAGCTGGATGACAGAAAAATATAAAAACTTGCATCAAGTGACAATACAATGGAATAAGCCCGAATGTGATGAAAAAATTCATCATTCTCTCCCAAATTTTCCTAGAAATGGCTTGCCCTGGTCTGATTTTCCTTGAAGTTTATGGGTCTAGCAGTCGTGATCAAGCCATGCCGACCACGAAGGTTCGACCCTGATAGGGACTTCTTTCATAACTACAGCATTTGCCAGTGGGGTCTGGACTCCTGCACAGAACAACAGTACATACATGGAAACAATGACAAGACAGAAACAAGTCAACAAACACAAACAAGGAAACCGCCACTGGTCATGTGCAGCTACAGACAATCAGATCTTTGTTTACTAACATTAATTTGTCTACCAGCACTGTCAAATGCAAGTTTTAATCCGCATGTTACAAAAAAAGTAATGCAGTGATGGCACAAAAACATCAAAACACGCTTGATGTGACATTACACCAGGAAAAGTCTGAATGTGGACAAATTCATCAATCCCTCCCAAATTTTCCTAGAAATGGCTTGCCCTGGTCTGATTTTCCTTGAAGTTTATGGGTCTAGCAGTCATGATCAAGCCGTGCCAACCATGAAGGTTCAACCCTAAAGGGACTTCTTTCATAACTACAGCATTTGCCAGTGGAGGCCAGATTCCTACACAGATGACTACATACATGGAGACACTGATGAGACTCAACAAACACATACAAGGAGAACCTCCACTGGTCATGTGCAGCTACAGACTATCAGACATGTAGGTTTCAAAATCAACCTTTCCATAAGCATAATCTTGTAGAAATTTTCAGGTACCTAAGATAGAATTTTGATCCTGTTGTAATGTCACTCAAAGCGTTTCAATTGTTTTTCTGCTTGAATTCATCTCTTGTTTATCAATGTAATTGTTATTAAGTCTATAAGTATAACATCCTCTGTTTTCACTATGTACACATGGAAGTTATGCAGAGGTTGCTCATGTCATGTCAACACCCTTCTCTACAGCCAGCCACCTTAAATAGGGGCCAGACAGCTGACCGCAAAGAATGATGAAGACATCCAACATAAGAACCTGCTGCAGCACTGGTAATATTTTATGGTCATAGCCATTCTGTACAGCCAACTTTCTTTAGCCCCTTATAAAGAGAACTGACTGAACAAACTGACATGACCCTACAGTATTTATGAAAACTTATTGTCTTCACTAATGTCTGATATACAAAGATATTGCAGCCAGAACAAAATAAAAAACAAACTGTACAATTTATCTCAAGTGAAAGCAGCACATCATAACCATCTGCCAAAATCATAGCTGAATCTCAAGAGAAATACTACAAAGAGTGGTTGTAAAATTTTACAGCCCTCTCCCACTCCAAACACGAAAAAAAAATCTTAAATTTGGACTTGTCAAACCCATTTTAAGCACTGCTCCTCAGCTCAGTATACCAGGTAATCTAGGAGGCAAGTATATGTCAGTGCTGATCTATCATTATCAATCAGCCCACAAAATGCAATGGACACCACTTTCAGTTTAGGGTCAATATTAAGCAATAACCAAGCTCATAAAAAGTCAGACATAAAAAATATTGAGGCTGTGCTTACTTGATCTGCGAATGCTTAAAACTGACAGGCGAAGAAATCTTCCATTATAAATAGCCACAAAAATCTCCCAGGAATTTGTTACTAGATAGAAAGAAGCCGTCAAAATGGATAATGGTGGTAAAATTTTCAAGGGTGTCCAAGAACTGTTGAATTTAAGAATGAAGTTGATCAATGTGCTTGAGTAACACTTCGATACAAAAGTACCTGACAGTCTCAAAATTTATGTAGGCTATTCAAAATACCTCTGAACTCATAATGCTTTGGTCCCTAATTTTCTATATCAGATCTGACTGATGAACTCAGACACCTCACAATCTCAAATCTATGGATTAAACCCTCATGAGCATCCACCATTATTGCTTCTCTTGTCCTGAAATGGAAACTCTCTGCTGCATTCTTTGTGCATTATGCAGAATATCACTGGAATACATGCACTTGTGACAGCTCTCAACTCAATGCCCAGTGTCATATAAATGGAAAGTAGTGAAGCTGCAGCTCTCTACTTGATGTTAATGGGGGTGATAAGAAACAGATACAGCCCTTTATCTAGGAAACTGGATATCACTAACTTTAAATTATACTGGAAAACCTGATCTCACAAAGAGACACTGTTTCAAATAATCCTATCTGGCACCTCATACTAAAAAGTAAGCATAATGTTATAGAAAAGTCCAATAAATGAAAAGTAGAGAGCAACTGAAGGTTTAATTAGACTTCACAGCATGGTTAAACCTGGCATCGATCATTCCTGTTTTTGAATGCTAATGATATCATGCCAGGTGCATGTAATGAAAAAAAATACACTTCCATCAGTGTCAGATGATTTATGTAACTTGAAAAATTCTGAATGTGAAGGTCCAACATGTTAAAAATCGTTTCCTACACATGTCTGAAGAGGTCATACAACAGACCCTGTCACATCTTGGACAGAGGGTTGGAAGAAAGAATTCAATTCCAAACTGTGCTCCAAAGTATGACTAGTATGAGCAACAGAAAAAATTTCAAAGAAATGTTTAAACAATAATTCCCCCAGAAAAGCAGCATGGGTGAAAAGTAAAGTACTCTTAATCTACTGATCATCACAAAAACACAAGATAACCAGTCTAGGTACCTGTAGAGGAAATCCATATTAATAGAAAAGCGTTTAAAAGCTGAGCCTGTTCCTGCTAAAATGAGAAATTAAATTAATATATCAATGGAGGGACCAGATGCAAAGTTTGATATTTACAAAGTAATTTACAAATGTACAAGTTACCAAACTAATCAGCACTGCCTAGCCTTTATTCTCACATTGTTCCAACTGGATTTCAGGAAATAGATATACAAGGCAAATGCTGACTGGACAGTGGCGCCTAAAACTGTTTGCATCTGCTCTCTCATATACATTATTCCATATATTTATTTTTGTGATGACCAGGGATGTTCTTGAGTAAAGACCATGCTCATGTCTTAAAAATAAACACTGTCCATCCTCTCATTCAGTCTAACTTCCCTCTGTCAAGATGCTGTGCAGCCTTTTTTGCAATTTCAAGCTGCATTTAATCTCCACACTTTTTGCAGAAAGTATCATGAAAAATCATTTCATATCTACACCAAAAATAAGTGTCCTTTACTGTGCTTAAAATGCTTCACATTCTAGCAATAACTCATCTGTCTTCCAAAGGATTAAGTGCTCTAGTTATTGCTAATTTGAAGCTGTTCAAAAGTTTAAGAGCATTACTGCCGTGAACCAGCTTTTGAACTGAAGCATTTCTGTCTACTTTCTTTGACTTGCTTAAAAATCAACTGCTTCATTTTGCTGAGACAAAGACACATATGAAGCATTTCTAAAATTCAAAATAGATCTACTGCTGAAAGAATGGATTTCTAATGTAATTACAAAAGCAGGTAATGAATGGAAATAAAAACTAAGTCCAGATGACGAAACCAGTGAATGTTGCATGGCTATGCTGATCTATGAAAGAAAAATTACGTTAGGCCTTCATTCATATACAACTGTATGCCACCACTTTTCATTGTAAAACTAAAAAAAGGGAAAATAGATGAAGTGCCAGATCTGATCTCAGAAATGATGTACTCATTTGGAAATGAAATGCCTATGAAAAACATCTAAAAAACAAGACTCATAAAGAGAAGAGAAAAACAGCAGTAAAACTACATCAACAAAAGAGGAAAAAAATGCAGCACTCTGTCATCTTCCCATATCACTGGGCTACCAAATTCTCCAGAAACCGATCCGATCAGTTGACAAAAAATGTTCTTAAGGATACCATGCCATATGGACCAAAACTTCCATGAGCAATGAATGATACAACTAAAAGTCATCACTTAAATTGATTGTATTGAGTCATAAAGTTAAGTCAATGACAAGTTCATTTATTGGGGAAAAGCATGGTACACACGGTTTTCTAATTTCATGAATATTAAAAATTATTGCCATGATAGCTACTGAATAATCTCAGGAATCTGAAAGAGCTCTGCAAGTACAAGTAATGAATGGAAAGAAATTTCACCAGTAGTATGATTGCCAGCTAGTAAGTCAGTGCTGTATCAGTTCAAAGACACTTCCAATTCTCATGTCTTGTCTACCTATTTTCTGCAACAAATGGCCTGTGCAAAAAGTTTTTCACACTGACCACTCCCTGAGTGGTACACCAATGGGAATTAGAACACCTGGGCAAAATGAATGTGACTCAAAAATTATCACTGACTCACTTTGTCATTCATTAACAGTGTTCATCTTCTAGTTCCAGTGTGTGTTCATAATCAATACTGATTGGTGAGTTGATTGCAGATGACGGATCTGTGCGATGACATGTCTGGGTTATGGAGCCCTGGTATGGCTTTTGTTGGAACTGTCATTGTAGCAAGTTGTAGACAGTGTTCTGGTGGTCTCTGGAGATTCTTATGATGGGTCTCATGAGAGATTCTTGAAGCATCAGCTGAAGCATCCACTGTTCTTGCAATCTTCGTGCTAAGATGAGATGCAAGCAAGTCTCCTGCTGGGCACATCCCTATTCTTGAAAGTCATAACAGACTGTGGTTGTGTTGATTGCTCCACTTGTTACTGCAAGGAGAACAGTGGCTTTGTCACTAATAGGTATTGTTGCCCAGGTATCTGCAATGGACTAGAGGCATGAGTCTGGGCATGGGTGCAAGTAGCACTGCCATCTTTCAGGATTGAACAAAGGGCAAAATTCCCTGAGAAAGCCAGGACTAAACAGCTGCTGTTGTTGACAAATGTTAGCAGTGTTGCTGACTTGAGCTTATTAGCCACATCTAGCAAAATACGCTTTTTGGACTTACGCATGACGAGTGATGGTGGCAGATTGCTGGCTCTAGATTGACGGATGTCACACATATGTGAGGCAGCAAGGGCTTTGCCAGGTGAACCTTGAAGGCAGGATGAGATGGAAGGGTTCTCACAATGTAAAGCCAGGTGTATTTGGGGAGGGCATTGAAATGCATCTGGAAATAAAGATACAAAACAGAAAGGTAATAATACCAAATCAGAATGGCATTTGTACCATATTCCCAAGAATGTACAGAATTTCCAATATTTCAAAGTTGATAGATGTGTCATCTAGGTAAACAGTTTTGAAAATATCAGTTTATTTTTTTTGGTGTTAAACTGAATGGTTAAATCATGTTCCTGCATGGGGCCACAGACTTGATCCCCTGATTAACAATTTACACATAGCGAACATTTGCTTTGTCAAATGATGAATCATAAACTTGTCATGTTTTACATTTTTTGTTTCTTTGCTGATATGCAAACACTCCCACCAAATTAGTAAATTTTAGGATAACCAATCCTTCAAACCATGCACATTCAGTATGTCTACCATCATAATGGGGAGTTTTGATTACTGGATCCAGGCTGTCTAAATATGATTTCCTTGATCTGTTCTTAAGGGGACATGCGGCAGAATGAGGTCATTTTCATTAATACATGGAAGTTTGTCATTTTGGGGTGAAAAATGGGTCAGATAGGGCCAGGAAGAAAGATAACCGGGGGTGTTTTGCCCTCTCCTCACTCCGTTGCTATGGAAACGCCAATTGTTTGGCCGCCATATTGGAAAATATGTATAACTTTAAACCGTTCGATCTGGAGAACAACAAATGGTAGGATGCTGGTTTTTTTTTCATTTGAAAGATCACTTTATTTAAAATAGAATGTCACGGGCTTTTTTTGACTTTTTAGATAGTTTTTTTTTATAATTTTTTAAAAATTGTTATGAAAAAACATTGAAAATTTTGAGAATTTTCAACTTTAAAAATTCATAAAAAATAAAAAACACAAGATATCGAAAAAAACCCGTGACATTCTCAAAACAGGGGCTTGGAGAGTTGTTATGCAAAATTTTATGTAAATTGGACCAGAAAAAAGTCAGATCGATGGGATAGAGTGACGAAAACTGTGATTTTGAGATAATTGACGATAAAGTTACCCGACATATGCATTTGAGAAAGGGTGATCATTTCCTTTTGCATCAAAATACACTTTTTGAGACAGGTATCATGAAAATAACTTCAGGATTCGATAAAGGAGATGTCGCTGTTTAAGAAACTGCCTTAAACTCATTTTACACAATTTTACCCAATTTTACCCCTACAGGGTGCCGCACTTGCCCTTAAGTATTAAGCCTGCAGCATAACTCTCTGCTTTATCAACAATTTGTTTAGAAGTGAAAAATGTAATTGATAAAACAATGAATTATCTTTGAAGTAGGCAATGGTTACAAAAGATATGCCCCCATGTGCAATTATGCAGTACAGACTCCATCAGACTGAGCCTATAGTGACAGCCATTCAAACTTTTTGGTCATTGTCCTTACAAAACAACCCATAGATGCTCCCTGATTCATCTTGATAAAGTCTTAATGTTGGTTAACTTCCCTCCTTATTCCCTTATGTGGAAGAATTTTGACCACAGTATTCTTACTTTGCCCCATCAAACAGAATCGTGTATTATGATATTTACTTAACTTAAGAGACTATGTTAGTATATTTGTTCATACCTGATAATGAAGCTTGGGATGCCAATATATTGTCCAAATGCTGATAATTCACTTGTTTCTGTCTGTGTCGATCCTGTTGCTGAGCAGGCCAAGGTTCAAAAATGCTGAATACACAACTGTGGTTGGTGATGATACACTGGCAACTGTGCTGAGAAGAAGTTTCCAGTTGACCCCTTCTGTTTCATGGTCCCTTACTGGCTTAGTGCAGGGTGGTGCATTTGATGCAAAAAAAAATGACTCAAAGTTGGTCTTTGGCTCAGACTGTCATTGAATGCTTTTGTTAATGCATCTGATCCCGCAATGTGCTCGTGACTACTACTGGTGACTGAGCTGCTAGCAGGTGACCGATTTGGTTTTCTGGGTGTAAACCTTGGTTATGATGGTTTGCATTAGATTCTGTTTGAGCTGTCCTATCAGCAGTTTACAGACCATGATCAGATGGTCTAAGACATTTTTGACATGTCTCATGTTGGTCCCCTGAGGCACCAGCCAAATGTTCTTGCGCCCACTGTGTTGGGGAGGGGGTGTGTGCAAGCTTCTGCTGGTATGGCAGTTTATAGGTAGGCTTATGCCCATCCCTTGACAAATTTATAATGGTTGAGACAGCAGGGGTTCTTGCTGGGTGAGCCTTGAAGATGTCCTAGCTGGGAATGTTTGTAAGTACAAAGTTTATGGATTGAGTGATTTTCTGAGGGGAAGACTAGACATTTTGCAGATATTTTTCCCCGGCTTCCCCTCTCAAATTAACACTGTTATTGTTATTGCTGTCAATATTTTTGAGATCATCCTTTTGAACTGTTTCTGGAGCTGGAGGAGGAGGTTCTGGCAACTTGAGTAAGGCAGTCCTCTCACATGATGATGAAAGACATCTGATGAACTTTCCTTGTCCTGAAACATGAAAAATCAGAATATATTTTGCATATAAATGCACAAGTATTTCTTCCCCACAATAATAGATGAAGGACCCCCAGCAACTGCATACTCATCACTATATTTTGCACCAAAGTGTCAGGTCACTTTCTAAATCAATCAACTAGGACAAACATGCTCATATTTATCATGGCCTTAGCGTGAGGCTTGAAAGTGTGAATGAGCGAGTAATGTTTATAATTCCAGATAAGCAAAAGTTGTGATTTAGAAAAAAAAAAGTCTGTGAAATGAAAGTAGAGGACACTGGCCTCAGATTCAGATGGCCTAGGGATGTGGAAAGTTTTTTTCAGCTTTTTTTTTTTAAAAAGCTGTGTCGTTTAAGACAAAGTATGATGCCGATATCATTTGGTACACATAGAAATATATCAGGAGGCCAAAACAAAAAAAAATTAACTTATTTGAAAGTTTAATAATTTCAAATAAATCAAATCTCATGCATTCAAAATTTGGCATATATATTAGGAAATGGATATGTCTGCTAATGCCACAAACTTCAATTATCTAAGGTCTATGGTCATGTCAATAGAACACCTAATCTGTAACTAACATATAGGCCCTGGCAATGTTTTTTCCTTAATGTGTGCTTTTAACTTTTTTGTATGCTGTTTTGTTTTTTGTTTGAAAAGACAGCATAGGCCTAAGGAACAATGAAACTTTCGTCTGCAATTACTAATTAATATAGATTGTGTTGGAATGTTGATGTGCTTATAATGTTATATTCAAAGTTCCTCTTTAAAACTCTTGAAACTCTTGAATTTTTTAAGTAAATTTCTTTTTTGGCCAGCTGGCATATGGTGATAAGATGCAATGTGTACCAAGTGATAGGAGTTATTTTCACAGGGCCACGCTATTTGTTCCCCAAAAAGAAGTAATGAAGAGATCATGTTCACAGGATGTGAACAACATCACAAAAATTGGTTCTGTCAGTATTACTGAGGGCACTGAAACTGGCATTTGCTCCTCAAATCCTCAAAGTGTATTAGAGGAAAAGGTAGTTTTTTTGTTTTTTATTTGGTATGTGCATGCAGAGGCAACTATGACCTGTCAAAATCAGCATTAAGAAAGCCACTGCAGTCAGACTTAAAAGTGTAGATGATTTCTCTGAAAGTGGATTGTGAGGACCCACTGTAATAGGAAGCCCATAAAAATTCTTCCCCTCACTTCAGACATCATTGTTTCTGACTCAAGGTTGGAGAAGGAGAAAATTTTAATTTCAGCTGTTCATACATGTTCTTTTATGATAGTACTAAGCAGCCTCTTTGACAATGGTCACCGTTTTTTATCTTAAACATCAGTAAATAAACAAGCGTGTGAGTAAGTGAAAATCTTAATTAGAGAAACATTGGCATTAATCTGTTAATTTGTTTTGTAAATTGGTTGATTTGCTTCACATACAGAGCATAACATATATATATATATATGTACTAAATTCGATCTGAACATATGAAATGAAACCACTTCATCCACGTCTTGTAGTATTCTGCTCTTCTTGTATTTCTTAAACCTCTTCAAAAATTTGACCACACTTGATATTTCTTTACAGCTGTAACTTTTGTTTCCTTAAGCTTGGAGCACATGCCTGCTGGCACCAATTATGATTAAAACTTTCAGCAACTGATAAAACCAATTTCATCCAAATTCACCTCATTATTCTGCATATGGAGATTATGTAAGTAAGGGATTTTGTAGAAGCGGTTGGACTTTGAAAATATTGAAATTGCAGAAACCAACATCTTTTACTTCTTTGGATGTTCTAAAGTAGAAGAAAGTTCATTTCTGGAAGGAGAAAATCGAGGGCACTTTCATGAGGAAAGATGTATCTCTATAGGTTTAAGATGGCTTTCTCTAACAATGGCACCGATTTAGTCGAAATATCCATATAGTCCATGAAGACAACTATTGATGACTAGAGATCCAATCTAGTCTAGATGATCTAATTAATGCCCAAAGCCTTGCTCAGTGGGAATGCATTATATCCTGGCTAACCACTGCGATTTATACAAATCAATGAAATTAACTGCATTTTAGCAGAACTGACCAGTCTTATATATTACTATGACTGGAGGTTAGTTAAGTCTACGGTTGTTTTAGTTAAAATCTAGTTTTGTGTTGCATGCGGAAATCTTCCCAAGTCTACGTACCTTCCTTGTGCAGACATAATGATACGAGAGTAAGTAGGCCTGATATGATGCTCCTTTCTAAAGCTTGTGCGATCAAGACAAACACGAAAAAGGTGTAAACTGCTGTTGCCATGTCGTCTTCGACGTTCCATCCAACGGCTTGGGCGAAGAAGACAAACACGAAGAAGTTATCAGCTAGTGTCGCCATGTCTTTATCTGATCTTCAAAGGTTCTTCATGGCAACCTTCCTATAGTTTAACGTGTGGCTGCTAGATGAGTGCAAACTTGACGTCGAGATTTATCTTTATATACTGTGAGCAGAGGTCACGCACGGACGGTGATGGCTTGGTGGGCGATTTTGTTTGAAGGATCGATATCATCTGCGTGAAATTTGGACCTCTATTAATTATTATTAATCGAGGAGTTAAAATTATACTAAACGTCTTGGGCTAATAGGCCTAAAATAGGCGCGCTTGAACGGCTAAGTGTGATCGAAATGATTGCGGTTGGTGATGGGACGCTTATGCTGGAAGAATGAAGAAGTTGGAATAAAGGACAGGCTAGGGCTCTAGTCTGATAAGAGTTAAAAAGTAGGCTAATTTGATAGTGGTTGGATCCGACTTTCAAACATACATAACATTTGACATAGACCTATCACACCGAGTCACAATAAATTAACTTACTGCTGCACGAATTATTGTTCAAATGTTGAGCATCACTCATACGCAGTCACAATTTTAACAATTTTGATTCATTGCATTCATTTGTATTTTGGCAAAACTTCACGGGATATAGACTATACGATAGGTTTTGTCAAGCAAACCTGAATTCCCCCACCCAGCCACCCATCGTTTTCTTAACGCTCATCTGCCCACGCTTAAAAGGTGATTGTTGCCTAGGCCTAACTTTCTTTGCAATAGTTTTACCGATCTTGCCAATCTTCAAAAGACAAATTCCAATCGCAGTTCTAGTGTTCTTTGACTTAAATAGGTCAAAACAATGCGCAATAGTAGATGTTTACCGTACTGTAATGACTTGGTTTTATTTATTGAGGGATCGTCTCGACGTTTCGATGGAGTCAAGTGAATCAAATATTGTAGATTTTTTATCATAGTGGGTTGTTATTTCAATCAGATGTTTTAGGTCTAGTCGGATTCACATTACAAATGCATTAATCACCAAAGAAATGAAGACCTTGCTGTTTTCTTTTCCTCCCTCTAATGCCTGATGGTTGTCAAATAGTGCAGTATATTTAGTATTCGTTTGTGTTGTAAGAATAGAAAAATAACCGTTGGGACTTAAATCTTTGGTTTGGAGGAAGGGGGGGGGATGAGGGGGCAGCTAATAACAATTAATTAAAAGACTATACTGCAAGTGAATGAAAAGGAGTTCATTATCTGTAATTAGATGGTTTGAGAAGACCCCCTTACATTTTTATGTGAAGTATAGACATTGTCAATACTACTTACGACTAGACTAGAGGTCTAGACGAGGTCGCTAATCACTCTTTGCGTACAGCGTGGTGAGACAGAGATTTGGATGAAGGAGGCGAACCAAATACTGTAAACCATCGTTTCGCCGTATTATATTTCTACTGCAATGCTTTATATAATATATGCAAAGGATTTTCAGTTTAAACTTTTCTTGAATTTAAACACAAAAAAAAAAGTCAGTAGGTCGATATCATTTGAAAGCCCGATTCAAGTTTCCAGACAATTCCATGTGGTAGTTTCGGAATTATTGCTTCCGAAAGAGGGGCATGCCTGAATAATAATAATAAAGAATATTTATATAGCGCCCACTCCCCATAAATGAGCTCTAGGCGCTTGACAAAGTTGAAGATCTCACTTTCTATCTTTTACACATTCTCTCCAAAAAATTCAGATACACAATCATTTGTACTAACTCAAGCTCACATTATCATTCAACAGAGGCAGAGCTGGAACTTATGGCTAGGAATTATGGCAATATTTTTGAAATAAATAGGTTTTGAGTTTTCTTTTGAAGCTTTCGATGGTATTTGTTGATCTTAATTCATTTGGTAGAGCGTTCCAAACTGATGGTCCTGATGAGGTAAATGCTCCATCTCCATATTTCTTAAGATGTGACCTCGATACTGAAATGAGGTTAGTACTACTTGATCTCAGACATCTTGATGGTGTATATGGAACCAGGAGTTCACTCATGTAGGTTGGAAATTCAGCAGTATATAGACTCGGATAGCATAGGGCGGCCAATTTATACTCTATTCTTGCTTTTATAGGTAACCAGTGAAGCTCGTGGAGCAGTGGTGTTACATGCTCTTGTTTTGACTTTTTAAGTACCATTCTTGCAGCATTGTTTTGTATTCTTTGGAGTCTATTCAATTTTTCATCAGATAAACCAGCCAACAGGGAATTACAATAATCTAAACGTGACAGTATAAATGCTGACACAAGTGTTTTTGTCGCATTCAGGTCTAGGACATCTCTCAATTGGCCGATACGTTTAAGTTCTAAATTTGACAATCTACAAAGATGATTCAGTAATAATGTCTTCCTTCTCACTCTAATTGCCTATAGAGACCGCTTGTCTTCGTCTACAATGTATACTACTTACCTCTTCTCATCATCTCATTTCTTTTTCTGCTCATATCGGGAATGTTATAAATCTTGACCTACTGGCCATTTCTTGACTGCTGCGGGCAGCAACACATAGGAGAGCGGTGGGATGGGGGAAGGGGCAAAAGAGAAACAGGACTGAATCCGAAGTTACCTCCTACCTTCCTTCCCTCCTCCACTCGTTAAAGGACCATGCTGTTGGGTGAGCCAAGAGCTATAAGTCTTAAATAATAATACTTTTATGTTTTGCCAGAATCAAAATCTTTTAAAGGGGACAGCAATCCGGCAAACAAAAGAAACGTCCAAGACTTAACTTGAAAATGATTAGGCCTATCGTTTAGAAATCAGTCATGAACATGATCATATCCCCTCATTCAAGCTTGAAAATGAATTCTCTGAACTCTGTGTTGAAAATGATTATGTTCCCGGACTCGAAGTCTTGAAAATGATTATGTTTTAGAAATCAGTCTTGAAAATGATTGTTTTAGAAATCAGTCTTGAAAATGATTATGTGTCATAGTTCTGGAATTCCATCTTGATAATGATAATGTCCCGTTACTCAGATTTGTAAATGATTACATACGTTACATTGCTTTTTTCAAGCCTCCACACTGTGGTAGGCATTGATCCTGACATGGTGGTGAGCCAAGTAAAGACGTATCGTTGAAATCACTTTATAGTGGCACCATAGTATCAGTTCTGTCAGTCCTAGTTCTTGCCCCCAACATTTAGACCGCATAATCATAAAGCAGGCAAGCATCAGTTTTGATATGACACAGTGTTTCATAATTTTGTTAGACTGACTGATATTGTGTCCAAAGACCCACTGTCCGGACATATCCACTATTAACAATGTGGTGCTGATAGCCCAATTTTAAAGTGTTTCATCCGTTATCTGGAGAACGTTGCGACGAAGGAATTGCGAATGAAATGGCGTTGATTGTGAAATTCACTGATTCACTGACAAGTAGACTGTAATAATGCATTCACATGTTCACTAGCTGGGTTTTTTTTGTTTGTAGACTTAGCCATGGTTGTTATAACGAGTAAAAAGTAACGCAGCTACGAGTACCCATTACACAGTTTTCGAGTAACAATTACTAACTCGTTACTCGTTACCGAATTTTTGTGTAACAATTACAAAATTACTCGCTACTTTTTTCGTTACTTTTGTGTGCGTGTGTGTGTTTGTG
>JAWQUT010000356.1:30963-77413 GCA_033807755.1 Ellobium chinense | reverse complement strand
TTATGGGGGACAAGGTAGAACATTGTGCTATAAACTGAAATACCAAGTCAAACTTAATGTACCTAAAGTGTTTGGATACTCTGTGTCATATTCTAAACCTGAATCTTGTAATTCTTTACATTCTTTTTCCAATTTTATTCTTGAACTTGAACACTTCATATTACAGCCGACGCTGCTAAACTGCAATAATTTCAACCTAATTAAAATGTTACTTTACTATATACAAGTTACTGAATAATCACAGATACCTTTAACCACAACTTTATGTGTAGCCCGAAAGAGCTGCAATTAAAGCAGTATACTGTATCATAAACTCCACTGGTACCTTAGAATTTGAGGTGGTTCTATCCTACTGTGAGTAGAATTATTGTCACAATATTTTTTTTCAGCATGTCCCCCATCTCCTTGTTTGGAAAGATTATGTTAACAGACACACAGACATAAACGCACAGACCTGCAGCCACATATAATAACACATATCCTAGACACACATCTACACCAATATCCATACACATACATACACTGTGGCATACTTTCAAGATGATTTCAGTATCACCAGGAACTTGCCCATCTTTACCTCCAGAAATTTTGGGAACAAACAGACAGACACATAGAGACACATACAACCACACACACATATACACGCATCCACATATACTCAATCAAATTATTTATTTCCATAAAATACATTATGATGTACTCATACAATATCAATATTATGCAATAATAAACTACATTGTACGATGTTGGAAATACATTGTGCATGTAATGGCCACATTCCATCAGAATATTTAAGGGGTACTGGGAAGTTAACCTTTCATACACACATTTTTGATGGATAATTGCTTGATTTAAAGTTATGATATAATATGATTATTGCTACTTCATGCATAAATATATTGATGGACATTATTATTTTTCATATTCACTCATTTATGATAGGCTTTCTACGTCACATCTTCGCACTCGCTCCAGGGACATCGGGCACAGCCGAAATAGACAAAAGTGGTGAGTAACTTAAACCTCTTCTACCATCTGTTTCTTCCTTCCCACACAATCCTTTTCCCATCTTTGTCAACATTTATTGAATGAAAAAAATCAAGTCTTGTTACAAGTGACCTTGGAATAAAATATTTATGCACATCCCATCAAGCAAAAAACCCAAAAAGATCTTTTTCCCACAGGCCCAAATTTTAGCCCTCTTTACATGTCATTTGTCAATTCTGCAGTGTCTAAGCTGACATAGATTTGATCACATGCTTTTATTTAATAATAATAATAATAATAATAATAATAATAATGCGGTTTATAAGTCTCATATCCAGGCTAATACCCGCTCATGCGACTTCACACTATTATTACCCCAGCAGGCCTGATCACTCTAGGACTTTCTCGACTCCCTGGGGAGCATACAGTGCCGCTGCCATTTATAGGCGCTGGTCACTAGCATTCTGACAATATCCTCCACTGCCTATAGCCAGGTACCCATTTTACAAACGGGTGGACTGAGGAAAATGTGAATGAAATGCTTTCCCAAGACACTTACAACATGACCGTGGTCGGGAATCGAACTCAGGACCTTTAGATCTTGAGTCCAACGCTGTAACCATTAGGCCACGCTGCTCCACAGAGTTTTTTTCTGTCACCACTCAGCCAGAGAGCAGCTTGCTGCTGCAGGATGAATAAAAAGACTTGACA
This sequence comes from Ellobium chinense, assembly GCA_033807755.1. Lineage (NCBI taxonomy): Eukaryota > Metazoa > Mollusca > Gastropoda > Ellobiida > Ellobiidae > Ellobium > Ellobium chinense. Next base: position 75,715 of record JAWQUT010000356.1, on the reverse strand, counting down.
TTAGCAAGAAGGAGATAACCAGAAATTAATCTGATTAATTTTAAGACCTCTTGTATACTCAGTATGGTTCTTTATTTTTTGGATACAGATATTAATAACTTAATTCATATATTATAGAATGATATCATCATTAGCCATTCCCCCCTCCCCTCCAAACCACTCACTTCTTATGTGCTACAGTCTGAAATACTAAGTCAAACCTTATGTACCCAAAAAGTTTGGATGCACAGTGTCATGCTCTGAACATGAGTCCTTTAATTCTTTACACTCTATTTTAGATTTTATTCTTGGACTTGAACACTTCATATTACAGTCAACTCTGCTAAACTGCAATAGTTTCGATGTAATAAAATGTTACTTTACTGGATACATGTTACTGGAGTTATAACTAAAGCAGTAAACTGTCTCATAAACTCTACCCATGCCGTAGAATTTGAGGTGGTTCCATCATTATGTAAGTAGATTTATTGCCACAAGGTAGTTGAATTTTTTTTCCAGCAAATCCCCCATTTCCATGCTTTGGGAAGATTATGTTAACAGACAAACAGACATAAACTTGCACAGACATGCAGGCACATACAGTAACACACATCCTAGAAACACATCCACACCAACACCCATACACAAACATACACTGTGGCATACTTTCCTGTGACATTGTCTGCAGGAACTTGCCCATCTCTACCTGCAAATTTTTTGGGTACATACACAGACACCGACACACACAGATACACACAATTACACACACATGCATACATCCACATGCACACATATATATACACTATATACACACACAAACACACACAAATTGCATTGTCATCATGCCTATCTCCTACCGGCGCATTCATAAACTGCATTGTGAACATCCTCATCTCCTCCCACATATACCTACACCTACACATATTTCAGCGACATCATTTAAAATTAATGATATTATCTTCTTTCCACATATAGATGGTTCAAATCAGAGTGAAGTAGCTCTGATCGATACCGATGAAACTGGTAAGTATCTCAAACTGCCTTTCCCATTTCCATTCCTTTATTCCCACACTATCCTTTTTCCATGTCTGTCAACATAGATGAGGTGAAATTACCCCTAGAAGATTTATACATATTCCACCATGACAAAAATTGGTCATACATGTCATTTGTCAATTCGTCACATTTTTCGCAAAGTGATGAATACCACAATTTTTGGTTTTCGTTTTTTTTGCAGAAAACTACACAATCTCGACACCTCTATAATCTCGAAGAAGCGCTGTGTGCTGCTATTTATAGTTTTCGAGATATTAAGTGTCGAATAAGAAAAATTCTTAATGCCTTTGAACAAACGAACATCTTTAAACTGTTCTCCTGAAAAATCACGAATTCGCTCTTTCGTCACTATGCGAAAAATAGGACGAATTGTGCATTTTATAAGCTGAAATAGATTTGGTCACATGTTAGAATATTTTTTGAGAATATTTCCTGTCATTACAGAGTTAAAGAGCCGGTTGCGGCTGTGAGTGAACTTTGCTTCACAAGTTTAGAATAAGAAAAACTTGATAGTTCGAATAACAAAACAAGCTGGGAAGCATGTTTGTCAGCTATTAGTACTCTCTGGCCAGAATGTGTGTTCTGGCTGTTCAAAAAAATATACATAGTATGTTTTGTTTAATTTTTATTAACACAGATAGTGATATGACCAAAAGTGACTCCCTCCCCCTCTCTACCCCCCCACCTCCCCTGCCAAAAAGACCAACTCACTCATTATGGGGGGGAGGGGTGGGGGAGGGAAGGAAAGTAGAACATTGTGCTACAAACTGGAATGCCAAGTCAAACCTTATGTACCCAACCATTTTGAATACTCAGTGTCATACTCTGAAGTTGAGTCCTTTAAATCTTTACATTCTGTTTTAGTTTATATCTTTGAACTTGAAAACGTCATATTACAGTCAACTCTGCTAAACTGCAATCGTTTCAACCTAATAAAATATTATTTAACAGTATGCAAGTTAGTTGATAATCACAACTCCCTTTAACCACAACTTTACCCGTAGCCCTAAGAATTGCAATTAAAAGCAGTATACTGTATCATACTGATGCCATAGAATTTGAGGTGATTCCATCATACTGTAAGTAGAATTATTGCCACAAGATTTTTTTTCAGCAAGTTCCCCTATTTCCCTCCTTAGGGAAGATTTAATAAACAGACACACAGACATGAACTTGCACAGACACGGAGGCACACACAATAATACACATCCTAGACACACATCCATACCAACATCCATACACATACATAAACTGTGGCATACTTACGAGATGACATCCATGTCTGCATTAACTCTCCCATCTCTATCTCCTAACGCATGCATGCACACTCGCACATGCACAATTGCACACATGCGCGCGTGCGCGGGCCCACCCACCCACAAATTGCATTGTCAACATGCCCATCTCCTATCATATACCCACACCCCCCCTCAATTATTAACTGTATTGTGAACTTCCCCATATCCTCCCAGACATACATACACAGACACATATTTTAGTGACATTTCAAAAAATGAATATTATGTTCTTTCCACATAAAGATGCAGCGAACGAAGAGGAACTGATTAAGACTTATCCAGATAACACAAGTAAGTACCTTCTTTTCCTGTTTTTGTTTTTTCCTTACCACACTATCCATTTCCCATCTCTGTCACCATAGATTGAATGAAATTACTTCATAGAATATTTATCTCCCACTTAAACCAAAAAACACTTCAATTTTGCCACTAAGTTTACATATCATTTGTCAATTCTGCATTTTCTAAACTGAAATAGATTTGGTTATATGTTTGAATATTTCCTATCTCCACTTCTTCAGTGAGATAGAGAGCAGCTTGCTTTTAGTTCACAAGTTTAGGATGAGAAAAACTTTGTAGTTTAAACAATGCAAGAACTTTGGAAAAATGTTTGTCAGTTATAAGCACTCTCTGGCCAGAAGATATGTTCTGGCTGTTGAAAAAATATACAGTGGAACCCGCTTAAGCGAGACACGCGTGAGCGGGACGCCCGCTTAAGTGAGACGAATGCCTGGGGAACGGAATTTTTGCTATTTAAATCTATTCGTGTGAGCGGGACGGCAACCCGCTTAAGCGAGACGACTTGGAGCCAGATCTTCGTAATATACACGCTGTTTTTGACAGGAATGCTGCAAATTGTCACTATCGCACTATGTCTCAGTGCTTGTGCCAATCAACTGAAAACCTGAGAGCTACAAAGAAGCTTGTACCGACGGCCCTGATTGCCCCCCTTACGTTACGTGAGAAGTGATTGACACTACCTCCCCATAGCCTTCTGTCAGGCAGTTGACCCTTCGGCGCACGCATGGACGAATCAGAGCGGACATCCTAGCCGCTGGTCATTTAACCCGTGCAAGCATCAACGGATCAAGATTAAGTAAGCCCCGCCCCCTGTCAGCCACACTTTATCCTTTCTTCAGCTTAGGCAGTGATTGACACTTACGAGCCTTACCTGCGCTATTGCACAACACTCAGCCAGGGTGTCGTTCACATAGGCATGACCATCATACGTGTTGCGTAAAAGCTTTATGACACACGCCGCTCGCGTCGCGCTCTGGCCAGATGTGGAGCGAGAAGTGTGACGCTTATCTTTGCCGGTGTTTACGATCATGTAAATTTGATCCCAAATTATTTTTGATCACTTGAATGGGGGCCGGCGAACATCTCGACTTCAGAGATGTTAGACCTTTCATATTCTCTCCAGTTTTATTTTAACATGTATTATTTCTCTCCCTCTGATGTAGACATGTCTCGGTCTTTAAAAGAAATTGTTTTTTAATTTTCAAAGAAGAGTGGTGAGAAGGCTTAGGTGCTTCTTTGAAACCAACCAAAAATTCCGTTCCCGGCAAAGAATGACTAATAATATGCTCTGCAAGTCTACTGAAAATGCAATTAGGCAGCAATAAGTATATTTTAAACAGTACAGACACAATTTAAATCTGACTCCGTTGTCACACCTCACTAGCAACAAGTAATGATATCCCTTAACTTGAATAAAACGCACAAACTAGCTAAGAAATCACTTTATAATGGATAGTCCGCCTAAGCGGGACGCCCGCTTAAGAGGGACGATTTGTCGGGAACGGAGCCGTCCCACTTAAGCGGGTTCCACTGTACATAGTATGTTTTGTTCTTTTTTTTTTTTTTAAACGCAGATAGTGATATCACTATCAGTGACTCCCCACCCCCTCACCTTCTGCACTTGCATTTTGATCTTATTTTTGGAATGCCACTTATAAGTCATGATGAATGATATATATTTGATATTATTAGCAATGTCCTTTTAAACCTGCTGTCTTTCATTCCAATGCTACTTTAATCCCTCTGTTTGTGCTGGCTCTCCATTAATGACAGTGATGCCAGTAATAATAGCACTGCAGTTTAGGGCACTTTTATTGTGCAAGATCATTTAATTCATTGCCTTGATGTAATGCTTTTTCTTTTCCATGTCCGTTTGCAGACTCACAATTTGGTGATGATGAAATGTCCAACCGAAGTAGTGAAGAAAATGAAAGTGGTGAGTATCCACATATAACTCACCTCTTTTCCAATTTTATTTTCCCATTTATTCATACCGCATAATGTGTGTGTGTGTGTATATGTTTATAGATGTATAGTAGCTCAAGGTGCCTTGGTCTATGCTGGCTACATGACCACTGTTTCAGATACTTTTCTTTGCTCATGTCTTCTGGCTGATCAACTGACACCAGGCTGCAAAATTTGAGATATATATATATACACTAGTGCATGTACCCTTTCATTGAACAGATAGGAGAGGTTTGCAACAGTAAGTACTGGAAGAAATCTCATAAAATTAGTAGGCTTATTATATTACTGTTGCATTATAAAGATCATCATACTGTAAAACAGAGGATACATGCTATGTCTGACCAGCCAATGAAAAAATGTGGTCATTCAAATTGGCTAACAAGACAATTGGTGAAAGCTAACCATTGAATCAAGCAGCTATGGCATTCAAAGATCACACGATGGGAGAGATAATTTCAATTTATCGTTATTGTCCTTGAATTTTTGCTTCTAAAGCGTGATCCAGTCACTCACCAAACACCCAAAAGGCACAGCTACAGATATATCGTTTATGACTTTTTAACTCTTGATGCAGAAACAGACAAACATGAGCTTGGCAACATTGGGCACATACTGAATGCACATTTTTAAACGACAGTTGTGTTTGTAAAAATTCAACATTCTCTTTCATTATCTGCAAAATATTAACAGCCTTATTTGAATGGTTAATCCTCAATCTGTATTTGAAATACACATTTACACGACACTACTAAATTATGATGCCACCAAAACTAGACTTAAGTCCTTGTGATATTTATTCATTTATAAAGGTTTGTGTAGAACTTGGACAGTCTGCCACTCAGATTTATGAAACTTTAAGAGGCAATTCTTTAGCCTCTCTGGCCTCTAGAGCCAGCGTTTTGTTGGACTAAGCATTTTCAGTCCGGAAAATTGGAAATTCCCAATGGCAGGGGTAAGGCCTCAAATTTCACAGTTCCCACTCCCCAAACAAAGGCTCGCTGCAAAGAACTAATCGACACAGACAGTCGAATGATGGCTTCTCAGAAAGCTATTGGAATGGGGAAAATTGCTGCAACTTGGGTCCCCCATATATTGACTGAAGAAAACAAAAGGACCTGAGCACAATATGCCAAAGGACTACTCCACATGTACGATAATTGTGATCCTCGTCGACTGAATGAAATTGTCACTGGAGACGATACTTATGTAAATTTTTATGAGCCTCACTACAAACAACAGAACATGGCATGGTGCCCCAAAGGTGATGATCCTCCAACAATAGCAAAAAGATTGGGGTCAACGAAGCAGATTATGTCTACCATATTTCTTTACTCGAAGGGCTTGGCCTCCCAGATTCCTTGTTAAGACAACACCACCGTTACAAGTGACTTTTACACCTTAAATGTTTTGCCAAAAGTGATTGAACACTTTACAAGACACAGGTACCAAAGTCAAGTATGAGAGGCATAAAAATCATTCACGACAATGCCCCAACCCATTAAGCAGCCAAAACACAGGACTTTCTTAAAGCCCATAAAATCCAAATTTTGTCCCATCCTCCCTACTCCCCAGCTCTTGCTCCCTGTGATTTTTTTTCTTTTCCCAACCCTGAAAAAACACCTTGCAGGCATTAGTTTGCATTGAAGTCAGCCATGGGAAGTGCAGTTTTTCAGTGTCTCCAACATATACCCAAAGAAGATTACGAAAAGGCATTCAAAAATTGGATTAAGAGGCTGATAAGGTATGCTCCAGTTACAGGTTCAATCTCATGCTTGTCTGTCTCAACCTCGTACCTTGTGACTTTTTCGTGGTGTTTTCAATGTCACAGGTTTGAGCTTGTGATTTTTTGTATATAGATATAGATTTATATACATAAAGCACCAAGTCTGTTTGCAGCTTGAGTTATCCGCTATGTTTAAAGAAACTGTTTGATGTAGAGCTATCAGATTTGGCAAGAAAACCAACAGTTGGGAGGAAAACACTGTAAGAGTTATCTTGGTTTCCCTGTCGGTACAGTCGGGACCCTATAGGAGGATGAGGTTGTGGGGAGTGGGACTGAAATAAGAAGCAGTTTGCAACTAGCACTCAACCTTCCCACCCCTATCTATTCAAGCGTTCTGCAAATGCAGTGAATGGTGTGTTATGGTGCAGTGTGGTGAAATCTAAAGCTTCAGTTCTTGTCCTACCCAGTACAAATTGTGCTACGCATGGCAGAATGGTATGTCACTTGGCTGTGCCTGAACAGCATGATGCAAAAAGGAAAAATACCTTGTCTGTTTGTAAGGTTGATTGTTTATTGCACAAATCCAACTGGCTCAAGGTATAGAAAACTTATCAGGATGACCAACTGTAAGGAGGAAATGTTATCAAGTAATATGCCACTTACTGATTCTGTGAGAGACCAGGAAAAGGGAAAGGGGCTTTGGGATGGGGTTAATTTACAGCAGGAATATGGAAACTGCATGACCATTGTTATGGATAAAGACTATTGTCAATGCACAGCTGACTCTGCTTAATTGCAACCTCCACTTAATCACAAAGTCTTCCACAAAGCTAAAATATGACATTGCTTAAAACCAAGCGAGACATTTGCCTTAAGAATGATTTTTACAGTCATTAAGGTTGTGCATATTTGATGAAATTTCATTTCCATTGTACCAGAAATAATGTTTGCCCGATTTCTTCACATGAATCTTGATATTTGTTTCCATTAACGAAATTCCCAGTGAATAAATTGTTGGCATACACTTAATTCACTGAAAAAGTTTGCTTAGCTTCCATGCAACATTTTCAAAATCAAAATTGGAGATTTTAATTTGAAACATCTGGGTTTAGGTCTCATAGTATAAAAAATATGTATAATATGTATATATGTTTGCATTTTCAGATGGTGAACTCAACAGGGCCTTCATTAAGCGATACAAGCATGTAGTGAGTGTTTTTTCTCAGTTTTTATGGGCAAGGACATAAAGAGAAGGCTGAATGTTTTCTAATGGATTGTCATGAACTTGAAAATGGAAAAAGTAGAAGCAAAAAGTTAATTTTGCACACAGTCATTTTCACAATAATTTTCAAACTGTAATGTGTAACAGACAGTCCATCTGAATAAAGTACATACTGTACTCTTGAAACAGGAGTTATTTGAAAGACAGTGTTTACATGGGTATAAATTCATTGGTCTTATGCATGCTGCATGATTTTGTGAAACTGAGATTAATGCCTCTGCAAATAAAGTTACGAGGCAAAGAGATAAGAATACTGAATGGAAGCACTTCTGCTATATTCCTATTAAAGTGGTTAAGATTTCACATTTCAGTAGGTCTATTGTTTATATGTGTATATTGACCCTATCAGGTTTTTAAAAAAAATTTTTTATTTAAGTGTGTGGTAATCAAGCTCTTGCATGGGACCAGAGAATTTGTTGTACATGGGACACACATGCTCCCTTGTACCTTGTTAACTGTGTTGACAAGGAGGTGTGTCTGGACAAACTATCCTGGTTCATTAATTCATGCATTCCAGCTAGTTATCTCCGTCATTATAAATAATGAACCAGAACAAGAGTTGCATCTAATGAGACATTAGGGAATCTTGAATATTCTGAGGAAGGGAATGACATATAGCAAATATTTGTGTCAAAATTATGTGTTTATATGCTCATATATGCAGTAATGGTCATATCGTTATCCAACCTTTTTCGAGAATATGGTAGAGACAAGTTATGGGTCACTCTGAAATGCAGCTATCATGGATATGTATTGCCAAACCCAACCATATCTCCACAACAATGAATTGTGATGATCTTATGCTTCCAAGCAATAACACAAGTTGTGGATCTGTCAGGAAGAGACAATGAGATTGGGTTGTCAAAGATAATGATCAGTAACACGTATTGCAATGTGAAGAAAGGCGATGTATGGGCTAGGCTTAAAAAGTTGGAACAAGTGAGTGATATACTCTTGACTTTAAATGTGGGTCTGTATGACAAATCTGACCCATTCATATTTAGTATGAAGTATGTAATTGATGCTGTCTATCAGAAGTTCATCTCTAAGGAGACCATAAGATAGTAAACAGAATGACCAGGCTAGCTACCCTACCTTAAGGCTTTAAACATTGACTAGCACAGCCACACTCAAGTACTTGGTAGTATATGCCTGAATTTACACTAGTTATATCTCCTGTCTGAAATATATCTCATATATCTCAAGATCTCAGAATTTTGAGCTGGTTCCCTGTTTGTGCATTCCAAAGAACTCATTCGCTCATTTAAGCACAGGCCCAGTCAAAGTGATTTTCCCTACAATATTAAAGGACATGTAAAGTTTTCTGAATACTTGTGTATGTCCCTACATCTCAGGTTCCCCCAGCAATATGTCTCTTTAATATCATTTCAGGCTGGACCAAGCAGACCTAGAAAAAGAAAAAGAGAAAGGCAGGATGAACCAGAGGGTGAGCACTACAGTCAATTATTAGTTAATCACCTCCTAGATGAGAGAAATTTCATGTGCTTATAATGTTTTGATGTTTTTGGATGTTCTTCGACAGGCAGACACATATTCGTAAACCTTCTACCTGCTGCAGTGTTATCTTTCCTGAGCCAAGGGCAGCTTTTGCTGAGTAGCTGAGGCACCTTAGTAGATGTGTGGCCAAATTTGTGTTAGATTTTAATATGCCCTGTCAGAGATGAAGTGTGAAATCCTGTCTGACTGCCAGTGGGTGCCTTATAAACATTGTTAAAAACATAAGGAGAAATATGCCATCAGCAGGATACAAACTGGGGACTTTTTGCATAAAGTGACTCCACACTGGCAGCAAATGTGTCACATTGTTTGTTCAGCTATAATAGGTTTTCAGTGAGAACTAGGGTCCTGGCTGAATTTAAGTATCTTAGCTCTGATAATTTCAAAAATTAATAAACCTTCCGCAGGGCTTAATGAACTAAAATTTCAGGCTGTAATAAGAACTTGAAAGGGCTTTATTAGTATGTTTGGTAAAAACTTGTATTACTTGTCCTGAATCACCAATATTGCTACTGATTATTTGATTTGCATCTTGTGTTTTCAGACAAGAAGAAGCCATGCAAAAGACAAAGAGTGCATTGTAAGTCTTTATTCTTCAGTAATCCTTTCTTTATTGTGCATGTCTGTCTCAAATTTAATTGTGTTGGCAAAAGGCAGTTAAAAACCCTCTATAGTTATTCAGTAGGTAGTATCCTGAATAATGCCACTTGAGAACTGATAGTTAAGCATTACACATTATGATGGCTCTCATCATCAAGGTATAGAAATCATACTCTGAACAATTAGCTCCACATAATTGCAACTCGTCAAAATTATGGGAAAAGTTGTCAACAAAAGAAGTTGAATTATCCAATGACTTTTGCAAGTTTTACACAATTTTATTACATGGAAAACATTGTAGTTAAACAGATGTGATTATTTGGATTGCAATTAAGCAAAATTGACTTATTCATAATGAATTGCAGATTGCTTGTGTCTGCACACATAGAGATCCCAGAAAATCAACAAGTGGATAGAAAATAATTTCTACCTATGCGCAGGAAAAAATTTAAGTCTAATTTTCTGTCATGTTAGTGGGTTTCTTCTCACACTATGGATTACTCATAGACCAAACAGATTGTTGGTGATTTTTTAGAGAGAAAATGTCAGTACTTTGCGACAACCGTCTTCATCATGTGTTAAATTTCAAACCTCTCCCTTTACCAATAGCAGTTGTGAAACATTCTTGTTAACATCTATATTAGATTGCCTGATACAAATTGATAATATTGTTCATAGGGCTTTGTTAAAAAAGTTCACAGATGTGAGGTTTATGAGTGTCTCAGCAAGATGTCAAAGTAGAAGAAATTGTGGATCATAAAAGTGTGAGAGACAGTAATTTTTGTGGAGAACTTGTGACTTAAGACTGTTCTTGTGTGTACATGAGAAAACATTATTATTCTGCTGTATGTCATGTTACTGCAGTGATGTAGACTGCATAGATAGAAGTTTGACAAGCAGAGAAAAATGCATACTTTTTTAACATTTTACTCTCTAACCAATTCATACTACACAAGTGTGCAGGAATGAAAATGAACAAAAAATGAAACTACGACATTTATTTACTCAGCAGGGAATTTGATTTACATCTCATTCATAATACATTATATAGAGACAATACACATCATATATGTAAATACATAATATTACAAATTAAAAACATAACAAAGTCATTGCTGGTCACCAGCGGAACAGCGCCTTAGTCCCCCAAGCTCTAAAGCCAGGTACTCATTTACACCTGAGTTGAGTGAGGAAATGGAAGTGAAGTGTCTTTCCGAAGGACACTACAACCTAAACCGCCCACATAAACCTGAGACTTAAAAGTCTGCAATTTCTAAGTAAGACTCACAAATTGCACGGCCACATATAACATCATGCATCCTGAATAAGAATATAAGCACAAAGCCCTAATGTATACATTCACTACACACATGTGCAGGAGTCTTGCTTATTTGAATAACATAATCATGCATCTTGAAAAGAATATAAGCACAATGCCTACAATCCATACTTTCATACTAAATACATATGCAGCAATCTTGCATGTTAAGTTCTATAATATGCATCCTGAATGTAAGCATAATGCCTGCAGTCCAAGATGTTAGTGGTAGTAGCAGTATTCGATATTCAAAACGATTTCCTTTGTGTATTTTCAGATCTGAAGAAACCCGGAGACCTAAAACGGGCCCTTCCTGTTCCTAGTAAGTATTTAGACTTTATTTTGTTGTATTTTGTGATATCTCTTTCACTATCAAATTCAGTGACGATAATATTTATATTATGCTAAGAAAAATTTACATACTGACATTGCCATTCACCTTTATCTATTCCTTAATTAAACTGATTGTGTAGCTTTCAGATTTCATGCACCATCCAGTAATGATTAATCTCTGAGATACCATCACAGTAAGTTTCATTATTTGTTCATGGCTTATTCCTGGAGTCTGCATCACTGCATTCAGGACATTCTCATACCTGCTCAGCTTTCTGTTCTGGCATCCACTGGAGAGTGTGCTGACTTATTCTCTCAAAGAGTCTATGGTTGTTTATTCATGTTTATTCCAGTCAAGAGGCTATAACACAGTGAGCTCTCAGCCAGATTTTGGCAGGGATAAATGGAAAAGTTATCAAAGTCTCAGCTGCTCCAGTGGAGGGATATATGGGAAAGTTATTAAAGTTTCAATCAACGTTACCCATCACATTAAGTTCTAACAGCAAAACCTGTTACGTGGTAGATTCAATCTTTAATCATGGCAACTCCTCCCCTCACCATTTTCTGTAAAGTTCTTTTCCCAGCCGTGTCAATCATTCATATTGCAGAGATTTTGTGTAAAGATGGCGAAGAGAAAACTATTTGACTGCATATTACAGCACAATAATTTTTTGAATAAAGATTTGTCGTCACTGAAATGGTTGTGCTTGTTATATAAACTGAATATACAGACCAGCCTCTAGCCATTTTTCTTAGCTCAATCAGCACAGTGGAAAAATGTGTTAACTCATTACTTATTTTCTTTACTGGTGTAAAGTAATCGGAAAATAGTAGACAGTCATGTAGGATGCTGCAATCAGCTCATGTCTTTTTGTGACCCAGTATTATGAACAACCGAATTTGGTGCAATAGATCTGTATAATGTGTCTCAGTATTTTAGTAACACTTTTCATTGAATCTCTTTAGAATAGTGTGGATATTAAGAAAAATATCTATTATTTCATTAAGATTTGCTGACTGATGACCCTGATTTCAAAGTGACCTTGTAATTGTAAATATCCTCTTCCCCTGGATTTGTCTCAGTGATATTGGGTAATCTGTTCTTCTTTATTCTGATCGAAAACAACAATGACTCTCTCTTCACAATAATGATGGATAATTTTAAAAATCAAATCTTGAGTCCTTGTATGTATGGAGAACAATGATGTAATGATAAAAATATTTCATAATAGATACATATGATGTGATCAAGTAATAATTATATAATTTTTTTTCTGTATTTTCAGGGGAACTTAGACCCAGGCAAAGTAAGTCTTTGAACTTCATTTTGTTCCTCATTTTTTTGTCTGTTTTATCGCTTTTCAATTTATTCTTTTATAGGTTTTTTTTTTATTTGGACCTAGAAGAGACCTTGGTGACCCTTTAGATTACTAAAAATGAAGAAATAGAGAAAGTGACCATTATTGGAAAATTGAAGGAAAGAAAAGTAAAGGAAAATAATTATAAACATGTGGAATGTGTAAGCACTTGGACAAACAATGACAGATGGAATGTTACAAAATTTAAGAGAACAGGCAGAGAAAAACAGTGTTTCCTTCAGACTAATGATCACATGATTCAGCTTTTAAATATCTCACCTCCCCCCCTCCCCAACCCCCTGATAGTTTGCCAATCTCCCCTTCTTTCCTGCACTCAAAGTTTACATTACTTTAGGACTTTCCCCTATTTTCTTACACATATATGCTACACATGTGTGCAGAACACATTTGTGCTACACGAATGTGCAGAACACATTTATGCTGCACATATATGCAGAAGTCTTCAGAGGTTGATAAAAAGGAAAATGTCAAATGTCCTGGCTCCATGCTGCTGTCAGCACTAGAATACCTGTCCAGATCACTTAGTTATGCTCTGTTAGTGCTATTGCCTTGCTGTGTAAGCTGCTAGCTGATCACTTTGATTCCAGACTTGCCAGTCAGTCTGGCACTTCTCTTGATTGGGCATGGCATGATAGCAAAGCAGGGTTGAGCAAGTTCACCAAAAAAGTCAGTTCAGATCGTTCAGTTCATTAGGGGAAAAAGTTTACCTCAGTTCTATGAAAATTGAGTAATTTTCATATCAGATCAATTCCCCTTGGTTTCAGAAATCGGCATTCGGTTTTGCTCTTCAAGATAGATGTGAATTGAATTGAAATTTAGGAAGTTCAGATCAAACACCCGAAGTAACTACAGTTCAGACTCTAATCAGTTCATAAGACAGTATGCGCTGATCTGCTGTAACAATGGTAAAACTAAGCACACAGCCAGTGAGCTGCATAGCCCGTGGTCAGCTAGCGCTACTAGTGTTAAGAATCTGTGTGTTAACTAGTAATGAGTTTTCTTGCAACTTACTTCACATGATTTTCATCATTTTTCTCCAGGTCCATCAGTAGTCAGACGTCGTGTTCGTTTTGGCATGATATTGACAAGTAAGTCTTTAGCCTAGTTCTCATATTTGAAGAGTTTAAAGTAATATACATAATGCTTGATTTAATATTGGGTGCAGATTTAGAGAAAGAACAGGTAAGATAGTTTTTAGATAATGATTATGTAGAGGGACTGTCTTTATGGTATTTTTCTCCCTAAACCCCAATTATTTCGCTAATCCTGCCCCATAGTAATCAAGCACTTGATGTGGGAGAATTTGTGGATATTGCTGAGTTTTGTTCTTTTGCTTTCTTCACCATTAATTCTTTCTGTTAGACTACTGTGTAACCAGCATTAAAAGGAACTGTTCATTGAGCAGTGGCTTGTGCAATGTCCATTGTGAACAAAAATGACAGTTGCTGAATTTCCAGTTGATGAAAGATCATGCCTTTTTCATGATGAGAATTTTGAGGAGAAAGTGTTGTGTAAACAAACTTACATGGAAGTAAACTTAACTGCCCATTAAGAACTGGACTGCACGATGCCATCAATGAGTTAATATGACACTCATTGTGGTAGGGAAATTCATATCAGAAACAGACCATGTCCTTTCCATGACTTATAATTGGTTCGTTATACTTTGGCATAGTTATAAAGAGGTTGCTAATATTTGCGACTTTGTTTTTACTTAAAAATAAAAATCATCAAAATCAGTATAATAGACTGTTCCTAATTAATTGGTTCCAGTGAAGTGCACTTACAGTTTAAGCAAAATAATAGTAATTGTGTCATGAAATCTTGCTTCCAACAGTAAAAGAAAAATCAGCCAATAAAACCCAGTGTAACAGACCATTGAATTCCATTCCTCTGACAATGGAAAAGTGGAAAGTGGAAGTAATGATTGTTGGAGTTGTTCCTTGCAATGCTGAGATGACCAATCATACATAATATTGAAGATAATCCATTTGAACATCTTCACAAGCTTTTTTCTCTTGCTTATTCATATTTACCAAACTCTCAAAACCTGAGGTGAATTTGTCCATGGAAATATATGAACATATTGGGAGTCGAAGATCTCCAGGACGTTTTTTGTTTCAATTTTGATCTATTGTGACCCAGCAGCTGTGAACAGCATATTTAACATTTCAGAGAGTGTGAATTTAACAGATGAAAAGAACGCCATTTCTTTTGTCATGTTGGTGTGTCAGAGGAAAGAAGCATCAATTCTGGCACATAAAACTAAATGCTACAAACCAAAAAAAAATGCAGAACTCTCTGGTTTGCAACTTGCGTTTGCCCACTGTGTTCTTACAGGGTGCTTTCAGCAGATGATGAAACACCTTACATTGCAGGGTTCTTGACTTTGCTTGTCTTCTATATAATTTGAGATTCTACACACCTTTTTCCCTCACTCATTCACTTGTAGTCACAAACAACTTCAAAACTAAGGTGTATTGGCCCATGGAAAATTATGTAAATCTTTGGGATTGAGCATCTCTAGTGACTTTTTTGAATTTTTCATATCTCATGGTTCATCAGCCTATATTTAGCATTTTAAAAAAACGCAGCTTCTACACACAAAAAATGGACACCATTTCCTTTCTCATGCTGGTGTGTCAAGGGGAAGAACTATTAATTCCAGTGCTTGCGTGCATATCTGAGAGAATGTTAAATACAATTTATTATTATTATTATTATTATTATTATTATAAAATTAAATGCAAAAAAAAAAAAGTGCAGAATTTCATGGTGCACAAGTTCTATTTGCACATAAAGTTTTTGTAGTGTGCTTTATGCACTGAAGGGTTCCAAGTATGCCCGTCTTATATATAATTCAAACTTCTACGAATATGAGACTTAGAAACCTCATTATTAGAAAAGTTGCTTGTATAAATGTTAAATCAGATGTTAAACATATTGTCTGCTGTTTTCATTGTTGTGTATAAGCTTATCTGTATTGTTGACAAGAAGATCATTGTATTTTGTGTACAAGTAGATATTGTGTGCACATAGATCTTGTAGTATCTTGATGAACTTTATGCCTTTTCTTTATTTTCAGCACTTTGTGTCTCACGTCCCCCCCCAAAAATGCCTCCAAACCGTAAGTCTTTTAGGCTTTATTTTTTAAGTGTTGTTTCTTTGACTTTTTCTGATTGAAATTCTTAAATAATTTGCCATGTCCATTTCAAACTATGCCTGTTTCTCCTCTTGCACAACAGTTCACTGCTAAGTCTTTGGCATCCATTATTTTTTTGTATGTTGCCCAAGCCACCCAGTGAACTTAATGGTCTCTAAGTATGTTTCTAGTCTAAAAAGAAATGTATGCTTTATAATGGCTGATACTATTGACTTGATTACTGATACTTATAAGGTATAATTCTGCACAATGCCATACAACCTGTAGGCAAGGTTTTTGGGTCCCTTAGTCTTATCTTTTTCTTCCATTACTTGCATTGGTTCGTTTCACATCTGGGGTTTATGCTTTCTTAACATCAAAAGATTATTGATATTTCTCATAATACACTTAGCTGCTCAATTCCATGGTGAATTAGAGAGGCTTATCATAACACAAGCAATGAAAACTTTCATTTATATTACAGACCTCTTGCATATCCATTTTGTGTTTGGCAGGCATTTCTCTTTGAGGTTAAGCATCAGGATAACCCACGATTTTCTGACTAAAACAACACATCCGCTGACATATATACACAGCAGTAGATTTGGTTAAATATAATCACCTCTGTATTGTATAATGGAAACATAATCAAAATCCAAAACAGAATTCCTGATGGATTCATATTTTGTTTGTTAGGATAAGGATTGGACTTTGTTTTCCCTGGCTCACCCTGTAGGCTGTTGGCTAAAGTGATTAGCATTTGTTATTTCCAGCCCTTCCAGCAAGTCCAGATGACCATGAAACTGGTCACCAAGGTAAGTCTTTCAACATAGGTTACTTACATTTGTCTGTCTATGTTTCAGGTTTGGAAAGAAATGTATGATAAATAAAGGTAGATAATATATATATATACATTGAATACTCAATATGTTTTAGCCTACCACCAGCTGGCCAGGTTTTTGGTTCTTAAATTCTCTTCTTTCTTCCTTCACCTCATTCACTTTATACATCTGGGATCATACCTTTGAAGCCAAAACAATAAGGATAAGACTAATTTTTCTTATTGCACACTTGACTGCTGAATTTCATGTGGCATTATTCCTCTTCTCCTTCTTTGATAAATTTGACCTTGCTAAAAGCTCAGTCCAGCCTGGCTCACAAGTAGAAGGGTGTACAGCAGAATGTTGTGGCAGCAGTATAGAATGCTGTTTAGTTGGGCTCCATTTAGTGAGTTTTCCAACTCCTGTCTGTTATAGGTTAGGCAGTTGTCTTGCAGAATGGATTCTGGACCATGTGGTATTAAAATTCTGTTATGATACAACCAGTAACACAGTCTATTATGTTCATTTTCCCTTCAAATTATATATCCAAATTACCTACACTCTCAGAAAATAAAATTTGACATGCATTATTATTTAACATTGAATCTGTTCAAAGCAGCTATAATTTGATGCACACATATCAATACCCAAACATAATTTCCACTGGATTCATGTTTCATGTTAATGTTAGAAAGCTCTAAGGGTGAGTGAAATATCAAACAAAAAAGCCAGCTGAATAAAAGCCCTTTAATAACAAGTCACAATTGCTGTGCACAAGGGATACCAATGTAGGATACTGTTTGGTCTAGAATGGAGAACACCATGTAGGCAATGAAAATCTAAAAGGTAGAGTTCATAGAACCTCTCAAGGAGAAGAAAACACAACCACCGTTCATTAAAGTATACTGACAACTTCTGGATGCAAAGAAAGGCAAACCATGTTCAATTAAGTACTTGACAGCTTGTTCCAAGCACTTCTTGATTATCAACAGCAACAAAATGCAGCTTAAGATTCATGGTAAATTACATAAATCAAGATAAGTTTTCAATAATCACATAGGCCAAAATACACATGGACCAGCCAAACACAGACATTATTTCACTAAATCCAACCAAGGGCAATCACTCCTGATATTTCCTGGTCTTTTCATCAGTTGTTCAACAAATGCAGCACTTTCTCACAACCCTTCTACTGCATTCACTCACTCTTTTTAGGCTACTTAATCATTCAGTGAGTATACTATGGTAAATGTACATCCATAATATGCAGAATCATAGACAGTGTTGCAACAGACCCTGCCTGTCCTTATCAGACAGGGACTGGATCAGTCATGCAATGCATTATAAGAGCAAAGAATGATAGTCAGTGGAAATTGTTCCCATTATAGAACTTAAGGTAAAACAGACACAGCTTAAATACCAGGAAGAGGCAACGCAGTAGCACTCTTCTCCCCCACCCCTCCTATGGGAAGAGGTTTGTTTCCACTCTACAAGATGTGGCCCTCCACAAGATCAGCTAGGACATCTTGAATCCCCAAAGTGATCCAATTTTTTTATATTCACAAGAGATTGAAGTTGAATATGCAATTGAATTCAAATGAGTTCATACTGTTATTTCTATTTCCAGCTTTGTCACCAGCTGCAACAGTGACAGCAGCAGCAGCACAAGCGGCAGGAGCCCAAGCGGCAGCGGCTGCACCAACAGCTGAACTGGAGCCGCCAGCAGCTGAACCGGCAGAGGCTCCGCTGCCAGCAGCTGAACTAGAGCCGCAGCCGCCAGCAGCTGAACCGGCAGAGGCTCCGCTGCCAGCAGCTGAACTAGAGCCGCCAGCAGCTGAACCGGCAGAGGCTCCGCTGCCAGCAGCTGAACCAGCAGAGGCTCCGCTGCCAGCAGCTGAACTGGCAGTGGCTCCAGCGCCAGCAGCTGGACAGGCAGCAGCTCCTCCGCCAGCTGCTCAACCAGCAGCGGCTGCTGTAGCATGGCCAGTTTTGCTTCCACGTAAGTCTTTGAACTGAGTCCAGGCCCATTTCAAATTTATGAAGAGTTCATGCTAATACAGATAATAACCACTTTGTTGAATCATTAGGCAGAACTTTGCACAGTGCCAAAAAAAGCTAACATTTTTTCAACACATACTGTGTTATTCAGCTTCACAGACAAATGCACCCCAGAATATATTTTGTAAAATTCAGTTTAATGTATGTGGATTAAAATCAAAACTCTTGGTGCACCTAATAGTGCCAACAAAAATACCTATTCACATCATACAACATTGCATTAGATTTCAGAAGACCAATTCTGATCACTACAAACTTTTTAATGTTCTCATCTACTCTAATAATGGTTAGCACACCATCATGACTGCAGTCAAATGCTATAAAGATCAGAGATTTTGAAGACACATTGGCACACCTTTGCCACATACCTTTTAACGTGGCAGTTTTAAAAGTCTGGAAAATTGTTTTTATCTTTAATAGTGAGCATATCAATGGTAGAATATCTAGAGTGAAATTACATTACTGTTGAGGGCTAAAAAACAAAGTATAACACTGTCTTTGTACCTGTCTCCCAATATTTTGTTGTGATTAATCAAAGACAATAGTGCAAGCATTTGAAAATAAAATCAAATCAGAAACTGACATCATGTCCATCCTCTATCTTCTAGTGGAATTATTACAACCTGAACTACCTCAACCAATGACTAACCTTTTTTCTTCATACCCTGATTTTTGTCAGGATTCTGAACTAAATTCTTACTGTCATTGTGTGCTTGTGTAATAAAGCTGTCTACAATTCCTTCCTAAGTAAATGATCAGTTCCTACATAAATCATGGTTTTGACAGTATTAAACAGTTGTCTTCTCAGCATAGAAAGATAAGTGGCAGGCAAAATAAAACTCTAGGTTTTTTTACTACATGGGCAAATGATTGACACAATGAGCACAATGGAACCTGCATAAGAGGGATGCAGTGTGCAAGCAAGACAATTCCCAAGGAACGGAATTTTTATCTTTTAAATGTACAGTAAAACCTGTCTCCTGCGGCTCCTCCAACGAGCGACCCCCTTCGATCCATGGACACTTTTACTATTCACCGACTGTTTTTACACTGAACCCGACCTCTGATTAGCGGCTTCCTCTGATCGCGAGCGCGGACACCAATCAAAGAGCCGTCTCTCACTTTGATGAGCGACCACGTGTGCCCTATGCATTTCCCGGGTCGGAAAGCCCAAGTCCAACAATCACCGCTTAGACCTACATCAAAGAGCAGAGGGTATGGCACGGTGACTGTGGTAGTGGGGAGATCAGGGTAGGAAAAGACCATGTATGCCTACCACAGACATAATACTGGTTGCACAATATTAAACCTACAAAGCCCACATTGTCCTCATTATTGGCGGCGTTGTAATCGCGACTACCGACTAGTGTAGCCGACACTGGACAGCTCATTTCGTGCTATCAAAATGCCGGGGTCTTTGACAAGTTCAGTATCGGTGGCGCATTAAGGTGCCGAGTGGTGGTGAGTTCAGTTGTGGAGGCAAAGTTCATGCGGGGGCCACAACGCGAAGCGAATCTGCCTTCAGAAGATGCCCTCTTCGGCAGGCAGTAAAATCCACAGAAGGAAACAACATTAATCTAGCTTTAGAAGTAATGAAAAGAAAGTCGAGGAAAAAAAAATGTGATTAGGAATAAAGTGCAGTACTGTAATGGATAGGCCTAACATTGATCTCTGCTGAGAAGGACAGGTGGGACTTTGAAAGGACATTGAAAGCAAGTCCCAACCTATCAAATGAAAATGCAATGCAAGTTGAGGGGAAAAAAAAGCCAGTAAGCCACCCACGCAGGTTCTTAAGTAGAAATTACACTTTTCTTCTCTCTTGCCTGAACGCACCCAGACAAACCAGCGCCGCGAGATGAGTAGTACTCACTGTTCACACCTAGGGGCCAGAAAACAGAAGGAAAAAAAATGGGGATTTGGGGATGGAGGGGAGAGGTAGCCTACATACTACACAGTGTCTAGTAATTGTTGTTATACTCTAAGCAAGCCGGAAAGACGATCACTTATTATTCCTGATGAATGGACAGGTTTGTAATAGTGCTGCGTGACTGTCCGTGATTGCGTTCTCCATGAATGGGGGAACGGGAATAATTTTATAACCTAAGTCAGGATTTCTTCCATGGTTTGAGGGTTTTTTTTTATTTTTAATGCACACTGATCCCCCAAACTTACAGACTGTCAATAGGAGGACAGATATGCCCCAGTTGCAAGCTTACTATTCTCCTATTTCTATTACCAAGAGCTTTTCTGTTCTCTTAACAAACATTGAGGGATAAACGGGTGTAGTTAAATGAGGACCAAATAAAAGTGACTGTAAATGGCTTCCAATGTGCCGTAATAATTCAAATGGTGAAAGAGTATTTTCAAATGTCTGGTCTTTAATTACTGTACATGCAAAAAAAGTGTGGAGACTGCGGACGGGCAGTGATAAATGCGTGAATAGTGAGAACAAAACCCGTCATGAAAGAAACAAAGAATTTAATCAAATAAATCAAGAATAAAAATCTTATGTTGCAGTCCCCAAGACTTTTGACCAGCAGGTCTTCTTCAGGGAGTGTTAAAAGTGAATAAAAACTATCTATATATAGGGGAAGAGGGAGGTCCCAACTACGGAAACAATAAAAGGATCATAAGAAAGTGTTAGATCAGTGAAGACACTGGAGCAAGGGAGGTAGGACAGGAGTGATTATTGTTTGATGTTCATTCCATGTGGCATAACGGTACCAAAGCGATCAATGAAGTGTTTCTCCATGGCCAACCTGTCAGATGGGTCACCATGGTTGCGCCAGAGCTCTCGGGCCCTCATACTACCCACGGAATGACCCGGGAAGAGAAAAGTGTCTAGACACAGGTCTGGCACGGCCATGTCTGACATCAGCTAAATGTTCCCTGAAATGGTTGTCAAGACTACGACCCGTTTCGCCGATGTACAGTTGTAGGCAAACAGTACAGTGAATGATGTAAGTAACGTCAGTGGAGGAGCAAGAAAATTGTCTAGTGACATTGAAACAATAACGGTTGGTGGTCAGATGGGGGAGAAGAACAAACATGGGGGCAGGTGAGGCAGTTGCTACGACCACAAGGGTGGGTACCGGGGTTGATGAGGGTATGAACAGTGTTGGACAGGCGAGATCTGGTCAGTTGGCTGGCCAGATTGGGGGCCTTTCTAAAAGCCACCGTGGAGGCCTAGGGAAAAGATCCCGTAATTCCTGGCTCCTAGAGAGGATATGCCAACATGACAAGATGATATTTTTGATTTTCACGTTATGGGGGTGAAAAACTGTTGAGAAGATAGGCGGTCACTACCTGAAGAAGGGGTCGTAAGACAGGACAGGCTGGAGGAGCGATTCACAGAGGATGCCCTCTTGAGGGCAAGGTTAATGACATCTTGAGGGTATTGTCTTTGTGTGAAAAAGTTGCTTATTTCGCGGGATTTATTATGAAAATCAGAGTCATCAGAACAAAGACGTCGGAGTCTGAGGAACTGGGAGTAGGGAATGCTGTTTTTTTTGCACTGGAGTTATGAGAAGAGGAGTAATGCAGATAGGAGTGTGCATTGGTAGTCTCATTGTACACTGAGGTGGAGAGATTATCCCTTGTGAGAGTAATAAGAATATCCAAAAATGTCACCTGTGAGTCAGAGATGTTGTATGTGAGTTTTATAGATGGATGGAAATACTGTACATACAGTTTGTATTTGCACCATCATATTTGCCTCATGATATGAGGCTCATAGTTTGTAATACGCTTTTCAAGTATAAGCTTTAGGAGACAGTGTTTACCTCAGTGTACTTCGAGAACCCAACCATCCCTGCGATAAAGGACCACCTGTGATGTAGGGACACTTTTCTGATTTCCCTTCAGTGTCCCTACATCACAGGTTTTACTGTATACATGTAAACAGGACAATATTCTACACAATTAAAGAAGTTAAAATTTCTGTAACATTTTTACAATTCTTAATAGGAATGATGCAGCTTGTTACTATTATATATATTCAGTCACAATGACTATATTGCTTTCCTCACCTACTGAACATGCAAATTGCAAACAGGAGGCATGTTTACAACAGTCATAACTGTCACCCATCAACAAAGCATGCCCAGTGCAATGACTGACTCTGTTTACACAATGAATCTCACTCCTCAACCAAACCCACAGGCCCTTCACACAGGCCCAGGCAACTACACCAATGCCCAACTGATCTTATTGCATGAATGCTCTTTGAAGCATATTGACTTCATTTGCTTTGGCATTGTCCTCCAGATGAATCCAGTTGCTTGTCTCTCCAGTCTCTAGGATTATGTAATCATGATCTGACATCAGTTTTGATTGAACAATAAGTAGCAGGAACTATCTTGAGTTAACTGTTAGGTCTTTCATGTCTTCTCTTCCTTTTTTTCATGTCACCTGTTTTTTTCATATTCCATAATCCACTGAAATTGCAATTAGACCATAACATATTAACTTTGTTTGGCTTATTTTAGGAGCAATGTATAATGTTTAATCCTTCACTTGACTTTAAAGGCACCAGATTCTAAGAAATCACTTCATGACCATGTATGGGAGACAATTCATTGGATATAAAGACATCCATCTAATGCAAGTTCCTTTGTAACTGCTTGGTGACTTTGTTTGAGTCCCTGTTTCAAAGACTGTATGATTACAGATTTGTTTGAAACTCTTATCCTATATTTATGAACAAAACGTTGGCTGTTTTGTGTTAGGAGAGCATATCAGGTTTAGCTGTAACTTGTGTATTTGTATCATCAAAGTCTATCCTTTCCTGGTTCATACTCTAATGGTTGATGTCATTTTCTTTTTGCATTCCCAGCATTTGGCCCAGATGCAGCAAAGCATGCAGCGGATGGATGTAAGTATTTAGACTCAGTTTCCCTAATATTGTATGATCTTTCACATGGTATGGTAATGTTTATATTATAGGTAATAGTGCAGAAAATTGTAGGTAATAAAGTTTAAAAAGGCCTTGTTTTGACTGCTACTGTTTAATGTTTTAGTGACAACTTACAGAAAATGGTTAATAATGAACACTTATTTGCATAGAAGATGGATTGTATGCTCATATCAGGCCCTACTACAAGAGGCAAATAAATTCGAGGCCACCTGCTCAAGCAGTAAGAGCAAGCATCATAAAATATGCTATGCAAGTACAGTCATCTGTTAGCAAATTACATAGCAAATTACATAGCAAGTTGGTAGCAGTGTGTAACAGTCTGATGCCGCTCACTCACCAATTCTACTGGAAGTAAAGAAAAAAGCAGTCTTCTCTGGTTTCTTTCATTGTTTGCTGAAGCACTGAAATTTGGAAGGATCTGATATGCACACATCCCACACAGAGTAAATGATATCTACTTCATGGTGTGACAGTATAAAATAATAGTTCCATTTCTACTCTCACATAATCAGTGCGTTGAACAATAAGAATTCAACATACTGGCTTCAAGCTATTAAAAGCTGTGCCATCTAATCTTTGCTGCAAATGGCTGTGGACACTGCCTCAACTCACATGGATTTGCTTTCATATTTCAAATATTAGACATCTTTATATTAACATTCCATACCATAATGTTCACAGTGACACTGAACTGTCTCACTGCAAGGTTCCTGTATAGTATGAAATGTGTTCCTTGTGAAATTTGGTAAAATTGTGCTTGAATGTGAAGCTTGTATTTGGATTCGAATTAGTGAAGTGCCTCATTATATCTCTTCTATCCTTTTATACCCCAGATGGCCCTTTAAAATATTCACTTGAATTACAACTGATATGATCTCCTATACATGCTTAGAGAAAATATTTTTGTGTGTATTTCACCAGACTGCATGACAGTAACAAAGATGGGCCATCTTTGCTCCCGCAAGGGAGTAATAAATGCCCAGTGCAGAAAGCATGGTAAGATATTTTGTGATTTAGATACCTCTAGACATAGAGTCCTGTGTGAAATTTACATACAAGCTGTTTGATACCTCTGTCCCATCTTTTTTTTCTTTTTGTGGACAAACAATTTGAAATGTGTAAACTAACAAACCAGATCCCCTGTCTGTTTATTGTTGTTGCAACCACTCTTTAATACAGCAAGAAGAAAAGTTTTGCCCCTTGCAGTTTGGGTGCAAAGCCATCTTTACATAATAGCATCACTAGGAAAGTGTGGTCAGCCAGGCTTGAAGCATTGCAATGGGGTTAGATTACATAACAGATGATAGACAGCTCCTGATATGTATTCATGAACTGGATGGACTAAGTATAGGGCCTGTTTGGAAGAGGGGTGGCCACATCTCAGAGTCTGCTCATCTCACCTTCTTTCAATTACTGCCATTTTCATTGGTGCTGTCTGAGCCCAGTTTCTCATTTGAGGTCAGAGATGCTCATCAGCCCTTACACAACTCTCAATCCACATGTAGACTGGTGGAAAGGTGGGAGGAAGGGCGGTGCAGAAGAGGTGGGGTGCTTCTCCATGTGTCTGTGAACTCTTGTAGGTTATCCCCTGCAGGCCAAACAAAGTGCAGTTCTTTGGGAGGCAAAACAAGAAGCTGGCTCTCTTGCTTAACTCTACAGTGCGCTAATCCTTCAAATAATAATCACAGAAGGGGTGCAGCCATCGCTGGGGCTATCGGTTTTAAAATTTTTATGCTTACTACTCCCCTCTTCATCTCGTTATTCAGTACAGCAAGGGACACCACTCTAGAAATTCTTAGGCAATACTTTAAAACTTGGTAGTTTCTGGCCATCCCACACATCGACTGAAAGCAAGCAGACTGCCAGAATGATGTCATAATGATCAAACACAGTCGCAAGATAATTGTAATAATAATAATGTAAGATGTTAATGTCTGCTGTTGTGCCCTAACTTCATCAACCTGAAACATTACTGACTCGGCTTGCTACTATGTTTTAAAAGTAAATGCAGCTGTGTTGTGTTTTACTATAGGTTGTGAAAAAAGAAAAAAAAGACAATGACTAGAATGAATAAATACTAAAGTATGTAAAATAATAGTACTAAATGCCAGAATATACCCAAAATACTTCTGCTGTCCAAATTACAAACTTATCTGATAATCTAGTATGCTTCATGATTTCAAATTACAAGTGGGTCCTCTGGAATTCAAGCTTGTGAGACTCTCTTGTATAATGGGAACATGTCCATTTGTTTAATATCACTGGAATGAGATTTGGTGATGGTATACACAACCAATAACCATGACTGATTATCTTTATACCCTGGTGTCTATAAATGCTTACATAATCTACTTGTATGATTGTGAAATATAACTGTCCCTAGTTCCTTCCTGTGTAGATGTTCGTGTCTTTCCCATGTTATGGTTTGACAGTGTGAAGCAGTAGTCCTCCCAGCATCCAAATATTTGTGGCTATATCTTAGCCTTTTTTATTATATGAGCAAGAGAATTTCACAATATCTGTCAGAATAAATGCTTGGTGACTCGGTTTAATTACGCCTCTGATTCTTACAATGTATGTTTGCAGACTTCTCTCACCTGCTTCCAATAATGTATGATATGTAGTGACTTTGAGGCCCTGCTTTCAGTTGTGTGGTGATATCTTGGTGTTTTTTTCATGCGAAGTCTTGATGTGCATCATCAGAATACTAGCAAATTTCATCCTGATTCATGTTTTTGTTTGTGTGAGTAAGGTATGTTTTCAGTGGATCATACTGTAATGATTAATGCAATTTCCGTATTGTTTCCATCTTTTCCTCAATTAGCCGGTGTAGGACCTGCTGCAGCACCTGGTAAGTTTTTTGGCCTGAGAATCTTAATTCTAGTAGTGCTAGGCAACTGAGGTCCATGCAATACAGTTACCTCATGACTCAGTGAAAGTGGTTGTTTTGTTTTTTGCAAATTGAAAATGGTTGCTCACCTGTTTGGATGGCAGCTGTAGAAGTTTGACAATAGCACCTCATCAGTCATCATCATACACAAAAATCCAACAGTTGCTTTTAAAAGAGTAGCATATTGGTGAGAACTTATTCAACACTTCCTTTACAGGGGTTAATGTTGTTGACATGCATTTCAGATTGGGAAAGAATTAATGTAAAATTAAGGCAGATAATTTTGCTTTGACGTGTGGCATTAGGTTCTGATACTGGAGCCTACTGTTACACATGTCATTTATAGACAAACTGAATGCGAGGCATTTTCTGAAACATTAATGTCTATCAATTCAATATCCACAACACTAATGCTATTTATAGTGCAATCAAAAGTACCCTCTCACATCAACATCTACTTTGCTTTGCGTGATGTGATTGAGCAGGCTAGTAATGGTGGTTCAAATTCTGACATTTGGACAAGCAGTCTAGTGGGCAGAGCATGTGTGCACTTGAAAATTTATGAAAAATTAATGTGGATGTTTTAGACTGTGAATCAGAAAGCTACCCCTGTCACTGTAAGAGTGCCATGTGGTTTGTCTGTGTCTCATGTCCTTTAGCACTGTATCTTATGATAGTAGTTCTGAAGACATTCAACCAGCCTATATTTGGAATTTAAGAATCAGATAAAACAGCTTGTTGGTAAAGTGTTTTTTACAGCCCAAGTAGAGTTCCTGCTGGAGTTTTGTTTGCTTTTAAGCGTGAATAAGGCATGTCTTTCACTGGCTCATACTAATTGTTTGAGTGATTTTTCCTTTTTCTGTTTCCAACAGTGATCACACAGGATGCACTTGATGGCCATATTCAAGCTGGTCGTAAGTAGTTTGAACTATTTATCTTAATCTGGATAGGCACTTTATGAAGTAAAAGGAATTTTTAATGGTACACAGTGGCGTACGAAGTGTTAATTTTATACACATGAAAAAAGGCACATGCTGAATGTTACTGGAAAGATTTTAAAGGCATGTTATTGAAAAGAGTAAAGAATTAACCCTTGATGGTGTCTGGTGGTATGGCTATTGAATGTGGACGTAAGGGACAAATAAATTTGACACTACCTACTCAACCTGATAATACAAACATCATATACCATGGAGCAATTGGTCAGTCAGCAAATTACACTGCAGGGTATTAGCATGTAACTGGTGAATGCTGCTCAGCTCACTGGGCTGTTGGAAGTGTAACTTGACACAAGTTATGCAAAATAGAAGTCTTCCTGATGTTATTTGTCTTCTCCTGAAGCACAGAGGCTGAAAAGGGTCTGAAATTAGCAGAACCTAAACAGGATAAATTTTCTTATATCATGTTATGACAATATATGACTGCAGTTTTTTGGCACTGTTCAGCCTCCTCACAGCTCCACAACATAGAGTGTTTTGAAGACAACATTAGATTTCTAAGCATCATGGATAACAGAATTGCCATAAGCTATTAATTTAAGCAACAGTAGAATTAATATGAGCTGCTCAGCACATGTATAGATGTTGTTTTCTTATCTTTTCTAATAGTATGTCCCAAACAGACAAAAGCAGGCCATCTATGCAAGCGGGTTGCTGGTCCGAATGGATGTTGTTGGCAGCACAGTAAGATATATCACAACCTCTCTGCTGTACAATAATCTCTATTTCTGTCAAGCTGTCCAATCCAGTTTCTCTTATCTGTTACAGTAGTTTTTTTTTGTTTTTCAGTTTTTCTTAGATGACTTCTTTTTTCATATTTCCCAACATTTTTCATTTAAATGCCTGCTTTGCAAATCTTGTGTCACCTTGTTATTTTGAAGGACTTTTGACACATTGCTCTGAACTCACACTAGTTTTGAATTTGTCCCTTTTGACAGACTCTATCTTTCTTAGACATGTATGTCAAGGAATCTTCTTTTTCATATACCGAAGGATTTAATATCTCTTATAGGTTTCTTTTTTTTGCCAAAATAATGTTGTTTCTCCTCATTTAATGCTGTGTGTGGATGTGAACGTGGGTGTGGGTGATGGATTGGGTGTGGGTATGGATGATGGGTGGGTGGGTGGATGGGAGGGATGGATTGAGGGAAAGGAGAAGGTGGGAACAGAATTTTATCTTTTGGAAGTTTGCATCACTACACCTTCATTTTATTAGAGGTCCATCTAGTTTTCATGACTGGAAATGTGGAGTAGGGAGATTTGTGGAAAGGGGAGGGGGTGTGAGAGGGCAAATTCTTTTTGTTTATAATAGCGTCATTTTTCATAGTGTTATCATGAGTTCTGTTTTTAAAATCTGATCTACCTTAGATGAATAATGTCACTGTACTGCAAATATAAACTAAGTCATTTTTCACTCTTGTGAGAGAAGGGGGGAAGGGAAGGGAGGGAAAGAGATAGTGTGTATCTTTGTAACAGCTATTTTGTTAAGAAACTATTAGTGTGTTTTAATTCTTTTAACTTTTTCAATATGGGCCTGGATTTCAGAAAAAGCATGGCATCCTTATTTAAAAAAAACAACCTAATTCTGATTGCAGCCATTATTATAACAAGGTGACAATAATCAACAACTCTTAAGTGAGCTGTTAGTGACAGCTATAAGCTTATTAAAAATGAATGGAATGTTTTAGATGTACATGTAGATCACAATTTCATTTGATGCTTAATACCTTGAAAATTTCAGTCAATGGATTAAGACCTTAATCCTACTGAGAGATCTCTCCGTCATGGATTTATATATATTTTATTCATTTCTCAGTATTAAGATTAAGATATTGGACTCAGATCTAAAGGTAATGGGTTTGATTCCCAACTACGGTCATGTTGTATTAAGTATCTTGGGAAAGCATTTCGTTCATATTTCCCTCAGTTCACCCATCTGTTAAATGGGTTCCTGGCTATAGGCAGTGGAAAATATTGTCAAAATGCTAGTGATCAGTGCCTGTAAAATGGCAACGGCACTGTATGCTCCCAGGGAGCTGAGAAAGTTCTAGAATGATCAGACCTGATAGGGTAATAATAGTGTGGAGTCACGTGAGCAGACATTAGCCTGGATTGATAAACCATATTATTTTTATTATTATTGTTATTATTAAATTCGATTCAGACCACCATTATTTTCAGTGACACAGTCAGTCACATGAAATGATTTTGATAATTCCGGTGTCTCCTCAGCTGCTACAAGATGCACGGCGGCAACCAAGAATGGTTCAGGCCCCCAGTGTAAGCTGCCAGCAACAAGAAATGGCACCTGTCGGTGGCATTGTAAGTTTTCATCAGATCTTTTTTGCATCTGGCTGCAATGATACTAATGTTTGATGTGTTTTGCAATTTTTTGATCCACAAAAATGGTGCTGACTGTAATAAATCACTTTATCATTTAACATTCACAAACAAGGCATCACCACGATACATGTGTTCTGCATTCTTTTAGAATAGACCTGGGACAGTCCCAAGATGTCCTTGGGTTAGGATTAATAACAAGATCAGGCTTAATGTGAGCAGTCAGGGGATGTGTCAAGATCATGGGTGAACATCAGGTGTAGGGGTAGCACATTCAGACTTGCAAGTTGAGAGACCCTGAAATTTTCTGTTGTAAGCTGTTTCAGCCCTACATCTGAACATTGATCCTTCGCAGTAATTTGGTAAAATCCCAAATGATGTACTTCCTTAGATAATGTGTAACAGCCTCTTGAAATTATCAGATCGGGTTCATATTCCTCCCTCTTAATAAGAATGTCATATATTTATGCCTTGCCACTCTGTTAACACAAGTAGTGAGAATAAAGAAAAAGAGAATATACCTAATATTCCCACTGGCTCTGTCAGGAGTGTTTTTTTTCTTTCCAAACTTTGCCTTTAGTATTAAACCTGAGCAAAGCAGAATAGCTGAACGTTATGGTGTTGGATTTAGGTTTCTGAAAGTCATGGGTTTAAAAAGCCTACTTGGCCATGTTGTAAATTCCCTAGGAAAGTATTTCATTCACATTTCCCTAATTCACCCATCAGACTATAGGGAATGAAATATATTGCCACAGTGTTAGTGGTTAACACCTGTAAAGATCAGTGGCACTGCATGCTTTCCAGAGACTTAAAACTGTCTTTGAGTGTTCTGGCTTGTTAGGGTAATAATAATGTAAAATGACATGAGGAGGTAATTGCCTTGATTTGAGACTATAAACCTTGTTATTACTAGATAAAACCCATAAAGAAATTACATATAGCCAAAGCAGATTTACATAACACACCCAACAATTTCAGCATTCACCTTAGCCTGATGGAAATCCCATTTCTTGTTTTGTTGGCCAATAAAAACATTTTCAGCTATTTTGAGGTCAGATGGATTCAACAGTGGTACAGTTGATTTTGTACAATTTAAGCAAAATAAAGAAAAACCCTTCAAAACATACTTTGTAGGTCGATTTGATTGTATAACCTTCAAAAGGAAGGCGCATAGCTAGTTACACATTAATTCAAGCACTACCCACCACTAGACTGCACACAAAATTGAGGCTATCCATCCATCCATCCATCCATAGCAGACTATGAAGGCATTTTGGGTCATTTAGCATTATCTTTTTGTTTTATTGTAGAACTGGAAAGTAAATAACTTTTGGTATACAATATAATCATCTTGTGGGCAAATAATTAGTAACTGGATAAATCTTGAGTTTTTGTGAGGCAGATGAGATGACTTCTATGGTAGAAGATTGTTCTTCAATCGCAATTTTCTTATATTTTTGCTACATTGCTTGAGGCTGACCTTGTCACTTCAAACATATAGAATTTGGACCCGAATAATACTAGTTCAAAAATGTTTGCCTTCAATAATAGCTTGGTTAATAGATTAACTTCTTTGTAAAATCTCAGATAAATTACAGATGACAATGTCAAACCATATTCTGAAAAAGCACACTGTGTTGGGATATCTTTTTTATT
This sequence comes from Ellobium chinense, assembly GCA_033807755.1. Taxonomy (NCBI): domain Eukaryota; kingdom Metazoa; phylum Mollusca; class Gastropoda; order Ellobiida; family Ellobiidae; genus Ellobium; species Ellobium chinense. The sequence goes on along the minus strand of JAWQUT010000356.1, from coordinate 44,141 downwards.
TTTTTGCACCTTTACTGCTCACTCAGGATATATGTTTTTGTCATTAAGAGACAGTAGCTCATCCTAGGAGAGCATTCACCTAGAAACAGTCACTAAAAGTGATCAGAATAATTCTAACATTTGAAAAGCATACAGAAAACTATTTTTGCTGGTTTTACCCAACTGAAATTTAATCAGTAATGTATGTTGGTTATCCTAAAAGTCTAGTGCTTCTACCATCCAAAACAATAAAGGACAAGGGTGAAGTCTGTTTTTGTAAGTTTGTTGAGATGGCAACAGTAGAGCACCTAGGTGAATATAATTTGTATCAGTATGTATATATTATGTCTGCCTTTTGAATTTCATCCCAGTTTCTAAGCCTTGAAGTTACTGGACTCTGAATTTTGCTGGTCATTTAGTATACAGATTTATTTACATCATGAAAACTGTCATTCATGTATGTATTATTATAAATTTGATGTATATCAGCTCATCATTTACTATCTATAAAGTGCATAAGTGGAGAAATTGTTCAAAAATTTGAGTCTTTTGTGTGAAATAGCTGGAGATATTGTAGAAAATCTTCATTTTCTTTGCATGAAACATATGCTGAAATTGTCGAAAAATTTCATGCTCTTTGTGTAAAACAGATATTCATATTATGTAGCTGTGAATGGATATTTTGTATTTCTGTGTGTTTATGCAACCATGCTTGTGTACTTAGAAGCATTGTTGCCATTTACAAAGACTTGAATCTTTGTGTAGTTGCTAACAGTTTTTTGTGTTTGTCTTATGCAGAGGATGGTGTTGCCTGCTGGGCCAGAGCTGCCAGAGCATCAGCAGCAGATGTCAATCAAAAACACAGACTATCTGCAATTGACTTGTATGTTTACATACTGCTAAGCCTAAGAAAGGCTTCACAGTGCCAATTGTTTACTGGAGTTTCCCAGAAAACAATGAAGTTTGGCATGACCTCAAAGCGGTTGTCACAAGGCCACATGGAGTCAAACTAAAAATACGCAAGTACTATTTTTGGTGGGCCAGTTTGTCTAGACGTGGGCTCACTGGGTCCGTGGAATGCACGGAACAACTGGAGGGTGAGCGAGTTGATGTTGCTTCACAGGTTTTGTAAGGAGGGCTGTATGCTGTGAACTCCTCAGTCGTTGACGTTGCCACTTCACAGGTTTTGTGTGGAGGGTTGTATGCTGTGAACACGTGACCCGGCCTTTAGTTCGTGCTGTGTAAGCACACAAGCCTGTTGTTCATCTCCGTGCTGAGCACGTGACTCCATGTGAAATATATTAATATTCATGTTGGACATAAGACAAACTCTTGAGGAGAAAGTAGAAGTTACTGGCTGTGGAGGTAGAAGAGCCCATCTCAGGGAAGAATCCCCGGAGCCCTATAAACACTCATCGAATGGGCGCTGACCTGCCAGTAACCCCCTGCAGTTACCCAGTGATGTAGGGCCGCCCTAGAGCCACTTGAAGCAGTCATATCAAAAGCCCGGTGGAACTCCAGATAATTCAGGTGCGACTCTGTCACTGTAGTATTTTATCTGCTTATAAATGAATACACTTGTACTAGTTAACATATCTATTGCAGGGACCCACACGGGATTTACAGTTAGATGTGAAGGCTAATTCTCTTTAGATAAGAAAACAGGGATATAGGAACAGATAGTATGGTTATCCTTAAACATTGATTGTTGATTTTATATGGTGGAACTTGATTTTTGAATGTGGATGATTAGAACTTTATCCCACCAGAAACACAGAAGACTTTAACACATCCTTGAGCAGAAAGAGCAGAGACAATTTATCCTTGTGTGTTATGTTGTTCAGTTAACATAACATGATGCAGTGAAACACGTAATTTAAGTGCTCCATAGAAGAGATGCTTGCTTTGCTTCTGTTCTGTTCATTTGTTTGTTTGTTTGTTTGTTTGTATGCTTATTTGACTGTACATTTATTTATTCATTCATTTGGTTGTATTTACTACTTTGGAGATTGGTTATCCCATTTCAAGAGTTTTGTCATAAGGGATATGTATGTCAGTATTACATAATATGTTATCTCAGTGGTGAACTGTAGCTGATTATGTTATTTTTATTTCTCCATTTATTCAGTCTTTCATTCATTCAGTCCTTCTTGCATTCAGTCTTTCATTCATTCAGTCCTCTGCTCTTTATTCTCATCTGGCATACCCTCTGGCACCTTAAATTATTTTACTGTTTGATTTATAGTCTTTTTTGTCTTGCAGCTAGTGAAAAATGATGTCTCATTTGCTTTTTGGTGAAGTAGGTTTATTGGCATGACAGTAGAACTCAATGTGTTTATTTTCATAAGGTGGAAAATTTTTGACCTGAGAAGTAGTTATTTGAAGTGGCAGGGGTCTGTTAAAGAATAATTTTATCCTAGATATATCATGTAATAGGGCTCCCAAACTGCAATCATAAATTACCTATAAAATCAGTGCTTTTATATATAAAATTGATTTTACTCTTAATTTTCTCAAAACCACAACTTTGAGATCAGATGGTTCTATTCACCTTTAAGAGCCTGATAACTCAGTTACTTGTTCAGTGACATGAGCCTTTGGCTGAAATTAATAAATGTCAACATTGCAAGGCAAAATAACTTATTAACAATTTTTAAGCAGAATAACTGATTAGCAAAGTTTAGGCCAATCAGTCTGAGCAACATCTAATGCTGTGCTTAATTGATAGTACACATTCAGCCAGTTTTGCTTACCGGACCTTTCTATTGTCTTTAAATGTGGAAAGAAAAAGTGTGTAGGTTCTTTCATAAGTGTGTGAGGAAAGATGCCACTTCTTTTCTGCTTCTGTTGCACTATTGTTTCTTGAGAAAGAAAAAGTGTATAGGTTCTTTCATAAGTGTGTGAGGAAAGGTGCTACTTCTTTTACATTGCACTGTTGTTTCTTGAGAAAGAAAAAGTGTGTAGGTTCTTTCATAAGTGTGTGAAGAAAGGTGCTACTTCTTTAACATTGCACTGTTGTTTCTTGAGAAAGAAAAAGTGTATAGGTTCTTTCATAAGTGTGTGAGGAAAGGTGCTACTTCTTTTACATTGCACTGTTGTTTCTTGAGAAAGAAAAAATGTGTAGGTTCTTTCATAAGTGTATGAAGAAAGGTGCTACTTCTTTTACATTGCACTGTTGTTTCTTGAGAAAGAAAAAGTGTGTAGGTTTTTACATAAGTGTGTAAGGAAAGCTGCTCCTTCTTTTACATTGCACTGTTGTTTCTTGAGAAAGAAAAAGTGTGTAGGTTCTTTCATAAGCGTGTGAGGAAAGGTGCCACTTCCTTTGTGCCTATATTGCACTGTTGTTTCTTCAGGTAGAAAGTGTTTACATTCTTTAATAAGTGTGCTGAGAGAAGGTGATTCTTCTTTTATGCCTACATTTCATTATCATTTCTTCAGGTAGAAAATGTGTTTTGATTCTTTATCACTTCTGTTAAGGAAAGATGCTGCCTTTTTGATGCCCACAGTGCATTGTTGTTTCTTGAGGTTGAGGTAGCTCTTCAATTCTTTAGTAAGTCTGCTGGGAAAATGGTGATACTTCTTTTACACTTATACTGCCCTGTTGCTTTTCAAGGTAGAGATGGTCACTTGATTCATCAGAAAGTCTGTTAGGAGATATGTAGCTTAGCTTCTTTGCTTCATCCACATTCTAAAACACATTTTTCAGGAACTGTAATACTTTGAAATCAAATGTTGTAGTAACATGTAGTAGCAGTGCAATGCTGACACACAGCCTCGAGAGGGGAACATTGATTTCCCTGTGATGAGGGATGGAAATCGGTTCTTAGCCCTTCAAAATATTCTCAATAGCCTAGACTTGGTATCATTTGCCACTCTGGAAACATGAAAATATCTTTATATACACAAGCAGTGTCAAGTAATTATCTTGCATTACTGTTTAAACGAGATGGTGACACTCATCTTTCTATTGGATGGTCTCTCTGAGCTGTGTCTTGTGTCTGTAGTCTTCTTATGAAACTAGTACCCATTTTCATGATTAGGGCCGTGATAACTAAATTGCTAGATCAAATTCATACAAATAAATCTAAATTCTTAATCTCTAATCCATTAGTGATGTTACTTTTCCATTCTAAAAAGTTAACCATCTTCAAGCAAAAAATTACTGTTGTATTTGTCTTGCACTTTTCCCATAGCCATAAGCTCTCTTGCATGTGATGTTGGGCGCAGCTCGATGGCATTCAAGAACTGTATCATGGGGAGAAATCATTACAAATTATTATAACTTACATTGAATTCTTTCTTTGAATTATTGTTGCTATCTTTAAAGTTTTACAACTTAACTGTGATCCAGTCACTTGCAAATATCCAGAAGGCACAACTTAAAATAACAAAACATCTTTTGTGAATATTTGACTGTACTCTACAGTCTGCTTCTTGCTTTTATTATCAAAATCCTCGTTTATGCTGACAGCCATTGAAGGCAGTATCTTAGTGGATCTGTACTCAGGAAATTGAGCAGAGCAGTTCTCTATAGATTTCTCATTCTTATCATCATTTATATAGCTGCATACCTCAGACACTAGGATGTTTCTCTTCATCAGTTGAATCCTGGATATCAACTTGGCTATACCATATTTATGATAAATGTTCAGATACTCGTGTGAAAAACAGGTTGCATAGATCCTGCATCATAACTTAGTTCTGTCATGTTGATGACTTATGCTTATATACTCCTGTGACAGACTGGTAGTATAAATTAGGAGGATCTAATTACTCTTTTTCAGGTAGAATCCTGTGTCTTAACTCACTCTGCCATGTCAGTAAGATAATTAACTGTTTGATTTATTTTAACGAAAATCTCTCTCAAATTTCTGGCTCATTCTGTTGCTCAGTAAAGTGATTTTCTGGTCTTGCAGGTTCTATATGTGGACCAGCTGATAGTGCAATTGCCTGCCATGAATCTTAACCAATTCTATAATTCTCTGTAGCTGTGTGACAGAGTCACAAAGCAGAGCACATATGATGAAAAGGGCACATTATTCTCCACTCTGTTTTGATGTAGATATTGATTTGGAACATGAAAAGAGGTCAAACTGATGTCCTAGGATTTGTTGAATTTCTTAATGATGCACAAAAAATGTGCAGGGAATTCCTAAGTGTGTCAGAAATAAGTGAAAAGCAGGTACATAAATATGCTGACAACAACAAAATTGACATAATGTAACCAAGAGATGTATGATAAGGTGCATGCCCTGTTATTTCTTCAAAGAAATGGTCATTCATATTCTTAATCAGCTTTGTTGGTTCTGCCTGTAATGTTAAGAGGGTCAATTTGTCATATATCATTGTGGCAGAGCAGCCTTTCTACCATTATGCTGTGACAGTTTTGTAGTCAGCATATTACACTAGGCATGTTTCTCAACAGAATCAACATCAAGTAGCCACATCATGTTTGATGACATTAGTTCTTTCCATAATCAGTTTCTATTGATCATCATGCAACTGTCAGTTATAATCATCTTACACTAGCTTATTATTTTATAATGCTTCTGTACATTGGATATGTTTGTGTATCTTGGGTGCACTTTGTGGTTAAAAACCTATTGGGAACTTTGTACATGACCGTTTTCTCTGACCCAGAGCAAATGTTTGGTAAACACAGGACATTGTTACTGTCTTTGAGTTCAAACTTTTTGTCTTCTTTAGGGACTTGCAGATTTTCTTTTTCTTGGCATTTCCTTTTTGTTGGATAAATTTTCTGTAATATTCAGTATCAAGTAGAGCTGAAACTTAGTTTCCCTTTCCTTCTTCTTACTGGAATAGCAGTGTGGCTGTGTATAAATGTCCACCTGATTCCAAACTGATGGTGAGGCAATGGGTGCTGACACAGAGGTTGCGGGTTTGATTTCCGCCACATCACTTTCTATCCTTCTTCCATTTTCTCTCTGCATTTATCTTCAAGAGCACTTTTCCCTGTATCGTACTTTGAGGGAGCATCTGTTTGTGTCTGCCCACTCCACACTATTATTATCAAGTGCTCCATTTCCATCTTGTACTACATCTTCTTTTTATGATACAGCAGTGTATAAATTGCACCTACTTCTGTGCATGCCCAAGTGAAATAAAAGTATGGGAAACAAAGCATTAATGATAATAGTAAATAATTACAGAATAATGATACTTTGAAGATCTTTATAGCAAGGGCTGTAATAATGATGTCGAAAATGAGAATAATAGGAATAGTATGAACAGTATTGACAGTATTGACAGTATTGATGGGAGGTGTCTTTTTATCAGCTCTGAATTGCCATGCTGTCCATTGATATGCCAGATAGTGGACCTCTAGAAGGTCATATAGCTCTCAGCTGTCTCCAGTTGATGAGTAATACTCCTGTGGTTCTTGCAGTGCCCTAGGGTTGACCTAGTATCTGTCATCTTATTGTTTTGTCCTGAAGTTACCACACATCCTGATGAACATTACACCTGCTTTACTGGCGCACTATATTGCTCAAATATTTGTAGAGCATGCTTGTATGAGTGTGGATCTGTTCTACACCAAATGACCTTTTATTCAACCTATATGTGTATATTACAAATGTCAGCATGCACCTTATTGTGCAGCTCCTTCTTTTACAAATTGTTTCATACCAACAGACATCAGTCTTTAACTTTGACATCTCTCCCTTATGTCTTTTGTCTCTGTCCTTTTGTAGAAATGGCAACATTTAGTAGAGTTGCCTAGAACTGTATCTATTTTATCTTAATATTCTATTGTTCTGATATTATGTGCAGAAAATGCTTTTTAAAGTTTCTGCAGAGAAAAAGCACACATTGCACTCTATAGTGTTGGTAAAAAGTTATAGCTGTCTATCCAGGCAAGTTGTTCAGCTGTTCCTGCTCCCACTGCAGTGACAACACCAATCTTATGTTGTTATCTTATATCAGGAACAGCAGCATCACTGCAGATTGGGCTCAGATACTCATTTGGCCTTTCCAGGGTCTTAGCTATTGATAGAGTCTGTTATGAACTGGCTATGTCTTCTTTATGCCAGTTCTTTCAACATGTTTTTGATGGCATCTCCTTACTGCACCCTAACTCCCACTTTTTAATGGACAGCTGTTTCTGCTTCTACCATGAAGTAGTATGATTAGATTCTAAATAATATTCCCACAGTGCCTAGCAACCATGGCAGCAGCAACAACAACACAAACAATAACAATAACAGTAAGAGCGGGCTTCTGTTGTTCCACTACAAGAAGGTCCAAAATTGTCAAACATATGATTTTCATCTGGGAAGAAAAATAATAAATAAACAACAGATATTCTCTTTTTGTCTGTTTTACAAAACTTCAGATTCTTCCGTGTGTTGCTTGCCAAAAAAATCCTGACAACCAAGTGCCCCTCTATATCCTGAATTGTTTTTTGGCAGTAAATGTACATTGCTGTAGAAAAGTCTAAACTATAGCTTACTTTCTGTACCCTGAAAGATGTGTCTTGCTGAGAGGCAGACAGGGAATATAATACTGTATATATCTGGAAGCCTGTTGGGCTTACATTTGTCACCAGTTTCTCCATTGTTTATTTTGTAATCTACATCTATCACTCAAGTCACCGTGTGACATACCATCAATTTATCTTGTATTTCATCATTCAGTTGCTATGTAGTTTATCATTCTGCTGCATTGTGATATATCATTCCTTCTCAAACAGTCTTTGGCAAGGCAACATACAATTCCACCAATATGTATAAGCACCTAACCATTTTGTCACCATGAAGTTTATTGCTGCTTTCCAATGCAGTTTAGCCGTTTTGTGTAGTGTGCTTTACCATTCTTCAGATATCAGCTTGCTATTACTCTTGCAACCTTTTATTCATTCTTTGGCAGTATGACTTATAGTTTCATGTAGGCTATTAATTTGTCACCATGTATTACAGTGGGCAATGTTTTCACCATGTACTTTTCACTCCTTTATACAGTTTATTCAGTTCTATCTGTGCCATCTACTTTACCTTATGTGTGGCATGGTCTTTGTTGTCACAGCACTTTTACTTTGATAACCGTAGAGTGAACTATTCTTTTGCCATGCACTGATTTCCATTATCATCATGTAAGATAATACTGTCACTTTTTCATGTTAAATTCTTTTGTGATATACCTGGCTTTGCTGTCATCATGGAATTCACTAATTTTCTTCGCATCTTCCTACTGTTTCTCAAAGTTAGCAGTTGGTGTTTGTACATCCTCTCTGTATACAGCTTACCTCTTTGTCATCATGTTGCTTTCCACTCTGTAACTGTAAAGCTAATTAGTTTCTTATACAGCGGACAGTTCTTTTACCATGTGATTTATTTTCCTGTCATTATGGAGGTTATTTTTCTGTCGCTAGCATACAGTTCTCTGGCTTGGTTCTTTACAGTCCATTTTACTTTTTCCTGTTCTTTTAACAGTAATTCATACATTCTGTGACCAGCTAACTTACCATTACTATGTACTTTACCATTCTTGATTGTTTTTTCGGCAGTATGTAGTGCATCTTATTTCTCTCAAGCAGTTTTACATTCTATTGCTATACATGTCACCTTGTTTTCAACATGAAACTGACAGTACTATCTGTCACCATCCGATTTCCCTTTCCACCACTATGAAGAATAGAATTCTTTGCCATCAAACTGACTCTTCTGTGATTATGCTGGTGAGCCTTCTGTGGCCTACTTGCTTATCATTCTCTCACCATCTGATATGCCTTTCTGTCACTATGAAGAATACCATTTTATGACCAACTAGCCACCATTCTCTTGTCATGTAATTTACCTCACTTGCACTGTCGGGATTTCCAAGCTATGGCCAACAAACTTACCATGTACTTTACCATTCTTTTGACTGTTTTTTTGTCAGTGTGTTAACACACAGTGCATTGTATGTCCCTGTTGCCATACATGTTACCCTGCTTTTAACATGGAACTGACAGTACTATCCATTTGTGACGTCATTTACCATTCTGTCATATATAGAGTTATAGTCCCCTTTCATTCTCAAACTCTCTTATTATCTTATTTATCATTCTTCTACAGTGTCCTTTACTGTGCTCCTCGCCATTTTATTGTTGCTATAAAGTATGTTTTCGCCGTGTACTTTTCACTCCTTTATACAGTTTATTCAGTTCTATCTGTGCCATGTACTTTACCTTATGTGTGGCATGGTCTTTGTTGTCACATCACTTTTACTTTGATAACCGTGGAGTGAACTATTCTTTTGCCATGCACTGATTTCCATTATCATCATGTAAGATAATACTGTCACTTTTTCATGTTATATTCTTTTGTGATATACCTGGCTTTACTGTCATCATGGAATTCATTAATTTTCCTCATATCTTCCTAACTTTTCTCAAAGTTAGCAGTTGGTGTTTGCACATCCTCTCTGTATACAGCTTACCTCTTTGTCATCATGTTGCTTTCCACTCTGTAACTGTAAAGCTAATTAGTTCCTTATACAGCGGACAGTTCTCTCACCATGTGATTTATTTTCCTGTCATTATGGAGGTTATTTTTCTGTCGCCAGCTAGCATACAGTTTTCTGGCTAGGTTCTTTACAATCCATTTTACTTTTTCCTGTTCTTTTAACAGTGAATCTTACATTCTGTGACCAGCTAACTTACCATTACTGTGTACTTTACCATTCTTTTGATTGTTTGTTCGGCAGTATGTAGTGCATCTTATTTCTCTCAAGCAGTTTTACATTCTATTGTCATACATGTTACCCTGCTTTCATCATGAAACTGACAGTACTATCTGTCACCATCCGATTTCCCTTTCCACCACTATGAAGAATAGAATTCTTTGTCATCAAACTGACTCTTCTGTGATTATGCTGGTGAGCCTTCTGTGGCCTACTCGCTTATCATTCTCTCACCATCTGATATGCCTTTCTGTCACTATGAAGAATACCATTTTATGACCAACTAGCCACCATTCTCTTGTCATGTAGTTTACCTCACTTGCACTGTGCGGATTTCCAAGCTATGGCCAACAAACTTACCATGTACTTTACCATTCTTTTCACTGTTTTTTTGCCAGTGTGTTAACACACAGTGCATTGTATTTCCCTGTTGCCATACATGTTACCCTGCTTTTAACATGGAACTGACAGTACTATCCGTTTGTGACGTCATTTACCATTCTGTCATATATAGAGTTATAGTCCCCTTTCATTCTCAAACTCTCTTATTATCTTATTTATCATTCTTCTACAGTGTCCTTTACTGTGCTCCTCGCCATTTTATTGTTGCTATAAAGTATGTTTTCGCCGTGTACTTTTCACTCCTTTATACAGTTTATTCAGTTCTATCTGTGCCATGTACTTTACCTTATGTGTGGCATGGTCTTTGTTGTCACATCACTTTTACTTTGATAACCGTGGAGTGAACTATTCTTTTGCCATGCACTGATTTCCATTATCATCATGTAAGATAATACTGTCACTTTTTCATGTTAAATTCTTTTGTGATATACCTGGCTTTGCTGTCATCATGGAATTCATTAATTTTCCTCATATTTTCCTAACTTTTCTCAAAGTTAGCAGTTGGTGTTTGCACATCCTATTTGTATACAGCTTACCTCTTTGTCATCATGTTGCTTTCCACTCTGTAACTGTAAAGCTAATTAGTTCCTTATACAGCGGACAGTTCTCTCACCATGTGATTTATTTTCCTGTCATTATGGAGGTTATTTTTCTGTCGCCAGCTAGCATACAGTTTTCTGGCTTGGTTCTTTACAGTCCATTTTACTTTTTCCTGTTCTTTTAACAGTGAATCTTACATTCTGTGACCAGCTAACTTACCATTACTATGTACTTTACCATTCTTGATTTCTCTCAAGCAGTTATACATTCTATTGCTATACATGTCACCCTGTTTTCAACATGAAACTGACAGTACTATCTGTCACCATCCGATTTCCCTTTCCACCACTGTGAAGAATAGAATTCTTTGCCATCAAACTGACTCTTCTGTGATTATGCTGGTGAGCCTTCTGTGGCCTACTCGCTTATCATTCTCTCACCATCTGATATGCCTTTCTGTCACTATGAAGAATACCATTTTATGACCAACTAGCCACCATTCTCTTGTCATGTAATTTACCTCACTTGCACTGTGCGGATTTCCAAGCTATGGCCAACAAACTTACTATGTACTTTACCATTCTTTTGACTGTTTTTTTTGCCAGTGTGTTACCACACAGTGCATTGTATTTTCTTGTTGCCATACATGTTACCCTGCTTTCAACATGGAACTGACAGTACTATCCGTTTGTGATGTCATTTACCATTCCGTCAGATATAGAGTTAGAGTCCCCTTTCATTCATTCTCAAACTCTCTTATTATCTTATTTATCATTCTTCTACAGTGTCCTTTACTGTGCTCCTCGCCATTTTATTGTTGCTGTAAAGTATGTTTTCACCTTGTACTTTTCACTCCTTTATACAATTTAATCAGTTCTTTCTGTGCTATGTACTTTACTTTATGTGTGGCATGGTCTTTGTTGTCACATCACTTTTACTTTGATAACCGTGGAGTGAACTATTCTTTTGCCATGCACTGATTTCCATTATCATCATGTAAGATAATACTGTCACTTTTTCATGTTAAATTCTTTTATGATATACCTGGCTTTACTGTCATCATGGAATTCATTAATTTTCCTCATATCTTCCTACTTTTCTCAAAGTTAGCAGTTGGTGTTTGCACATCCTCTCTGTATACAGCTTACCTCTTTGTCATCATGTTGCTTTCCACTCTGTAACTGTAAAGCTAATGAGTTCCTTATACAGCGGACAGTTCTCTCACCATGTGATTTATTTTCCTGTCATTATGGAGGTTATTTTTCTGTCGCCAGCTAGCATACAGTTTTCTGGCTAGGTTCTTTACAATCCATTTTACTTTTTCCTGTTCTTTTAACAGTGAATCTTACATTCTGTGACCAGCTAACTTACCATTACTGTGTACTTTACCATTCTTTTGATTGTTTGTTCGGCAGTATGTAGTGCATCTTATTTCTCTCAAGCAGTTTTACATTCTATTGTCATACATGTTACCCTGCTTTCATCATGAAACTGACAGTACTATCTGTCACCATCCGATTTCCCTTTCCACCACTATGAAGAATAGAATTCTTTGTCATCAAACTGACTCTTCTGTGATTATGCTGGTGAGCCTTCTGTGGCCTACTCGCTTATCATTCTCTCACCATCTGATATGCCTTTCTGTCACTATGAAGAATACCATTTTATGACCAACTAGCCACCATTCTCTTGTCATGTAGTTTACCTCACTTGCACTGTGCGGATTTCCAAGCTATGGCCAACAAACTTACCATGTACTTTACCATTCTTTTCACTGTTTTTTTGCCAGTGTGTTAACACACAGCGCATTGTATTTCCCTGTTGCCATACATGTTACCCTGCTTTTAACATGGAACTGACAGTACTATCCGTTTGTGACGTCATTTACCATTCTGTCATATATAGAGTTATAGTCCCCTTTCATTCTCAAACTCTCTTATTATCTTATTTATCATTCTTCTACAGTGTCCTTTACTGTGCTCCTCGCCATTTTATTGTTGCTATAAAGTATGTTTTCGCCGTGTACTTTTCACTCCTTTATACAGTTTATTCAGTTCTATCTGTGCCATGTACTTTACCTTATGTGTGGCATGGTCTTTGTTGTCACATCACTTTTACTTTGATAACCGTGGAATGAACTATTCTTTTGCCATGCACTGATTTCCATTATCATCATGTAAGATAATACTGTCACTTTTTCATGTTAAATTCTTTTGTGATATACCTGGCTTTACTGTCATCATGGAATTCATTAATTTTCCTCATATCTTCCTACTTTTCTCAAAGTTAGCAGTTGGTGTTTGCACATCCTCTCTGTATACAGCTTACCTCTTTGTCATCATGTTGCTTTCCACTCTGTAACTGTAAAGCTAATTAGTTCCTTATACAGCGGACAGTTCTCTCACCATGTGATTTATTTTCCTGTCATTATGGAGGTTATTTTTCTGTCGCCAGCTAGCATACAGTTTTCTGGCTTGGTTCTTTACAGTCCATTTTACTTTTTCCTGTTCTTTTAACAGTGAATCTTACATTCTGTGACCAGCTAACTTACCATTACTATGTACTTTACCATTCTT
>JAWQUT010000356.1:6652-30690 GCA_033807755.1 Ellobium chinense | reverse complement strand
TCTGTATACAGCTTACCTCTTTGTCATCATGTTGCTTTCCACTCTGTAACTGTAAAGCTAATTAGTTCCTTATACAGCGGACAGTTCTCTCACCATGTGATTTATTTTCCTGTCATTATGGAGGTTATTTTTCTGTCGCCAGCTAGCATACAGTTCTCTGGCTTGGTTCTTTACAGTCCATTTTACTTTTTCCTGTTGTTTTAACAGTAAATCTTACATTCTGTGACCAGCTAACTTACCATTACTATGTACTTTACCATTCTTGATTGTTTTTTCGGCAGTATGTAGTGCATCTTATTTCTCTCAAGCAGTTTTACATTCTATTGCTATACATGTCACCTTGTTTTCAACATGAAACTGACAGTACTATCTGTCACCATCCGATTTCCCTTTCCACCACTATGAAGAATAGAATTCTTTGCCATCAAACTGACTCTTCTGTGATTATGCTGGTGAGCCTTCTGTGGCCTACTCGCTTATCAATCTCTCACCATCTGATATGCCTTTCTGTCACTATGAAGAATACCATTTTATGACCAACTAGCCACCATTCTCTTGTCATGTAATTTACCTCACTTGCACTGTCGGGATTTCCAAGCTATGGCCAACAAACTTACCATGTACTTTACCATTCTTTTGACTGTTTTTTTGTCAGTGTGTTAACACACAGTGCATTGTATGTCCCTGTTGCCATACATGTTACCCTGCTTTTAACATGGAACTGACAGTACTATCCGTTTGTGACGTCATTTACCATTCTGTCATATATAGAGTTTAGTCCCCTTTCATTCTCAAACTCTCTTATTATCTTATTTATCATTCTTCTACAGTGTCCTTTACTGTGCTCCTCGCCATTTTATTGTTGCTATAAAGTAAGTTTTTACCATGTACTTTTCGCTCCTTTATACAGTTTATTTAGTTCTATCTGTGCCATGTACTTTACCTTATGTGTGGCATGGTCTTTGTTGTCACATCACTTTTACTTTGATAACTGTGGAGTGAACTATTCTTTTGCCATGCACTGATTTCCATTATCATCATGTAAGATAATACTGTCACTTTNCACATTCTGCCTTGATGTGATTTTCTACAGCAGATTTTTCGTTCTTTCCCTAAACGCTTTACTATCCTATCATCCTAAATATTTCATTCTGTCTGTAGGAAATTTACCATTTGTCACCATGGCTTTGACCATGTTATATTCTTGCAGTTCTCTCACTCTTTGTCACTAACAATATAAGCTTGGCCACCTTAAGGTGTATCCTTTTTTTGCAGTGCTAGTTACCAAGTTTTTCCACATGAACTTCATCATTTGTTGCCATTCTGTTTCCATTCTTTCTAATTTCAATTTATTTATTAAAACCTAAGTTACAAGGGTAATCAAACATTGCTGTGCATGGCAAATACATATGCAGACAAAGCAACATGAATATCACTAAACTGAAAAAATAAAAGAAACAATGCAATTTTGTATCATTTTATATCAAGTAGGATAAGGTAGATATCCTCAAGGAATTGGAAAAGAAACTAAGAGAAGAGGAGGAGAAAACCTGGGACACCAATCCTGCAGTGAGTTGTATGAAGAAGATGAATGGGGTGAACAGAAGTGGTAGATGCTGCAAGCTCGCTGGGAGGAATAGAACTGTCCTCAACCAGGTGTCAACTGGCACAGTTAGCTTGTTTTCCTTTGACTTGGGGATCACAACACCTATGGACATGTCCAGAGTGTTATGATGATGTTCCCGGCAACAAGTAACAAGTATCTGTAAGTTAAAATTTTTGAGTTCCCTGCCTCATAGGATATACTACTCTTTTGCTATGCTCCTCAATATTATTTCTCTGAATAGCTTAAAGTTAGTTTGCTATGTACTTGCTATCATGACAAATTGTCCTGTATCATTCTTTTGAATAGCAAATTACTATCCTCTGGCCTTTTATTAACGAGTATGAAGTTGATTATCCTTTCCTTAAGTATTTTTCTCTCATTCACAGTAGAATTTCCTTCTTTTAATGGGACATTTATCAGGCTCCTGCTATGCTGTTTACCACTCTCTTGTCATCCTATTTATTTGATTACTTGATTGTAAAGTCGATGTCATTGCAGTCTCAGACAGAACTATTGCTGCTTTGTGTTATATAGGTCAAGGTCCCGCTTGTTTCAGTGCCTGTCAGCATTTCAGTACAGTGGAATCTTTCTGCCAAGTTATTTCCTTCTTTGCTGCAGCTCATCATCTGACCTCACAGGGCCCACCCACTATATTACTCTCTTTCTAGGCTGTAGTTTCATTAAGGGCTGTTAAGATCTCATTTTCTTCCATCAGCAATGCCCTTCTATCTCAGCATCTCCAGCTGGCCTATCTACTCTCTTACTGCCTGCAACTGTAGCATGATCCGGAATGAATATATGGGATGGCAAGACCGTTTTATTTAAGCCATTTCTTAATGGTGTCCCTTACTGTGCTGAACATTGAGATGAAGAAAGGAGTTGTAAGCATATAAACTTCAAAACTGATAGCCCCAGTGAGGGTGACGTCCTTTTTGTGAAATCTTTTGAAGGACTAGTTGCAAATCTGCAAAATTCTCATGGAACATTACAGGCAACAATACTGCACTGTGTGAGGAAAAAGGAGTGAAACTGGAATGTAAACCTTGTCTAGATTCTGAGATTTAAATGATGAGTGATGACAGAAGAGCTAAAAAGACTACCAAAAAAAAAAATTAAAAAGTTGGAGATTGGTATAGCACAGTCTTTTCATGTTTTCTCTAGCCCACCTAAGTGTGCCACAGTGTTCGCATTGCTTATCTGTGCATTCCAAGTCTTGCAGGATATCATCTTCTGGGATTTCATCTTTACCTTGATCTGCAGATAAATTCAGGTTCTGCAAGTAATGCTGCCATCTAGCTTAATGCGCCTGATAGGCACATTGTGGCATCTTTAAACACAGCATGTCGTTCATAGACTTAGCAAATTATACAGTTAAGCAAGACAGCCAGCTCCTGTCTTCACCTCACCTAGAATTGAACTTTGTTTGGCATGTGGGGAATTGCCTACCAGAGTTCATGGGCATTGGAAAAATCACCCTGTCTCACCTGCGCTCTTTCACCCTGTCTCGCCTGCGCTCTTTCACCCTGTCTCGCCTGCGCTCTCCCTGCCTCTTGACTGGTCTTTACAAACAAAAGCCTTCAGTTTATTTCTGCAAAGATGCTGTACTCATTCAAGCTTCAAGAGGCTTTGTTCAGTCTTCTGCAGCATGCACTGAAATTCAATCACAACAGATCCACCCTTTAATTGTGTTGTGCTGGCACTCTCTTCTTCTATTATCACGTTTGACATTGTGACCTCATCTGTTTGGCTTGCATGTCTTTGTCTTCACTGATAATGAACTTTTTTTCAACACAGAATTCACCTGTCAATTATTATATTGTAATTTACCATTCTTTTGCAATGGATCTTATCATTCTATATCCTGATGGCTTATTTTCTCTATCACAGGTTCCTTTATCTAGCAGTATACTTTACCATTCTTTTGCAGCACAGTTTATGTTCTTTTATTTTGCATGAAACATCTTATCTGTTTTAGTACCCAGCTGATGTTGATTTAACAGGCTTGGTGTATTATAGCTGTTGCCATGGTGGCACAGCATGAAACCAATCTTATACTCTATGTGAAACTTAATACTTTTCTTCCCACATGTCACTCACCAAGAAAATTGGAAAACAGGAAAATTTATCACAAACCAGTTGTACATAAACACATAAAAAGTTGTTATGCAAGGGATAATGATGGTGGATTTTACAATAATTGACAAAAATAACAGTATGTAAATAACTATTTATACAGTAATGAGAGTATAAACACTCCCAATGAAAGCATTTAAGCAACAGCAAAAGAGGCACATAACAATCATTACCATTTTGCTGCCATGTGGAGTGGCATTCCATCACTCTCAACCCTACCATTTGTTCACTAGATTAATGTCATGACAAGAATGAATATTATGTCCCATACATGCACCATTGTAAGGTGCAGATCATCACCTGAGGTTTGTCTCAATGACATTCCTAACTTGTTGTAACTAATTTGATTGTCTTACCTCAAAAACAATAAAGATTTTGATCTGAATAGTTTGTAAAAAGGAGTTAGTTGATCAGAAATTTTGTCAAATGATATTTGGTAAAGAGAAGATTGACCAACAAACATTTGATCAAAGGACAGTCCTTCTGTGATGTCTCCTTACTGCCAAGGCTAGAGTTATTTTTACCAATTATTGCAAGTTTTGTTTTATTTGCACTAGTTTTCTCAGCTACAGGAATAGAGCTGCTTACAGAAAGTTCTCATAATGCTGTCGATTCAGCTTGGTCACTTCAGATCTCTATCTGAAACTAGTTGCACCACGTGTGCCATCTTCACTTGGATGAACAACACATAATGGAACTTTTTAAATCTGANGTCACTTGGGAAGAGGCAGAAAGGGGTTGCGGAGACTTGCCAACCTAGAGTGAGGCAAGTAAGGATAGGGTCTAAAGTACATGAGAAATTTTTTATTCCCCAAGTCTTTGAAGAGGGCACATGTTTAAGGGACATTTTAGTATGAAATATTCAATAATGCAATGTTTATTGTTTGTATGACAGCCCAAAGATTGTCATGCTTAGTTTATGTGAAGGGACTATGTCATGTTTAGTTTATTGTGAAGGGACTAAGAGAACCGTCAAGTGTCTCTGGTGAGTTTGTTACCTGACTGAGCAACAATATTTCTTGTGTTGCAGCGCTTACTCAGCATGTCTTTGAGTGGTAAATACCATAACCTACCACAATTATGTCACTGGTACAAATATTTTATCACAGTGAATGTCTTTCTCATCTCTTATCAGAGAAGATGCACAACTACTCCCAAGATTATGAAAGCTCAAACATAAAGCTGTAGTTGAAATTTGCAGTAATCTAGTACCATCTTTTTATACGTTCCAATGATGCTTTTGCACTTATGTGTCAGAGTACTGTTGTCCTGTATTGTGGACAACATTCAATCTGAAGAGTACTGTTGTCCTATATTGTGGACAACATTCAATCTGAATTCGGGGGCAGGGGACAGTTTGTGTTTCATTCTCTTTCAGCATCAGTGCATTCACTCATTGTTGCATAGTTTGGGCAAACAGCCTAAGCCGGCTGATGCCAGCTGAACATAACATGTAATGGACTGAGTACATGAGATTTATGATGGTTTTACAGGTGATAGTCCCCATGGAATTTGACGCAACATGTACACTTCTTTACCATGTTGATGTTAAGAATTAAATTTTATAGATAAAAAAATGTCTCGACTATCCATTCAGATTACAGAAACTTGCTGAGAAATTAAGTCTATGGAAGATGACTTTATTTCAGCATGATATTATTCTTCATTGAGGAAACTTTGAGAAATTAAGCAAATCCCCATGACACATAGAGAAGATGTTTTGTTTCTTGCATCTGCAGCCAATGATTAGATAAAGCTGCCAGATTCAAAATAATTTCACTAGTAGGCCTGCTTTAAATATCTTCAATGCTGACCTGTTAATAATTTCAGTAGTGTCTTTACCTTCTCAATCATGAAGGTTGTCTTTTTTTGTTTGGATACTACCAAGTTTTCTTGAAATTTATCTTTCTCCTGTTCATAGTGAATTTTCTGAGGAAGCATCACGATTGTCAGGTGAGAGAGTCTGGAGAGAAAAGATGCATATCTCTAGTTTTTCTTTGATCCTATCCAGATCTTTCTTGATATATCTTCTTATATTGATTCTCTTTTTCTGCATCTTCTGAGTTGGTAAGATAGTTGTCAGGTCTGTCACCTTCTTTCATTTCTTTGATACATTCTCCATAAATTTTCTTTCTTTCTTTCCAAATCCAGCACCATATGGGCTCTAGCCCCATGTAATAAAATTTATTGGTTTTATCTGTGTGATGTTAGCTATAAAGATTATTTGAAATACTTGGTCTTGGGGTTAGAAGTGTCCCCACAGATTTAACTACGTCATCATCCCCCGATCTATATATGGAAATTGGTGGTGTGGTGTACCAGTGTTTGTTTACATTCTTAGCCATCACATTCCTAATGAGTCTGTTTGCTTAATATGTAGCTGCCACATGTCCCAATTGTTAAAGAGAACCTTCTTTTTCAACCAAATGTGTGTTCCACAACCCTTTTGGTGGAATGTAAGGGAAAGATGGTATACTCCTGTCAATTTCAAACTGCTGGCCATCATAAGCATCATTTGCACAATGCATAGGTAACTCTGTTTTCAGCTGTTGAAAAGAACCTTGTCAATCATGTTTAATTGTGTCTTCATTATGGTCACAAACCCTCTAATGGAGGACAGGGATGTGATGGTGAACCACTGTCAAATTTCAAATGTCTAGCTGCCATTTCTGGTTTCATATTTCATGTGAGTCAGTTTACACAGTATGTAGCTGCCTCTTGTTTCAGTTAGTGAAGAAAACCTTAATATCCATTTCAAGTTTATCTTTATTATTATGGAATGGGCACAAATCTTTTCGTAGAATACAACGGAGAGGTGGTGTATTGGTATTAAGTACATACACCTAAGCATCCCTGCCAGTCTCAGATTCCATATGATTCTGTTTGCACAATGTATCGCTTTTTCTTGTTTCAGTTTGTGAAGAGAACCTTAATACCTATTTCAAATGTATCTTTGTTGTGGCAACAGATCTTTAACTGAATGGCAGGGGAAGATGATGTACAGGTGTTAAGTGTATATTATATCCCTAGCCTTTCCCTCCAGCCTCAAATTCATGCGAGTCTGACTGTACAGTGTGCAGCTACCTCTTGTTTCAGTTAGTGAAGAGAACCTTAATATCCATTTCAAATTATTATGTCTATGTTGTTATGGCGACAAATCTTNGGGGTCAGAGGAGGGGTGGTGTACCGGTTTAGGTGTATTCACCCCTGGCCATCCCCTCCAGCCTCAAATTCCATTTGAGTCTGAATGCACAGTGTATAGCGGATTCAGGTTCCAGTTGTTGTAGAGAACCTTAAATTTTAAAGATGTCATCATTGCCGATGCAAATTGTCCTCAGTTTCAAGACTCCATATGAGTCTGTTGCTGAATGTGTGGCTGCCTCTTGTTTCAGTTGTTGAAGGGGCCTTAAGATTTATTTAATATTTGTAGTCATGGTCACATATCATTTGAGAAAGGGTGGGAGAGGGATGATGTGCCAGTGTCAAATGCACAGCACTAGGCATACATTTCAAACTGTGGCCACCACTCCCTGTTTCAGATTTCAAATGAGTCTGTTTGCACAGTGTGTATCTGACTCTTGTTCCAGTTGTTTCAAATAGAAGGAATGAATATTTAAATGTCATGACTTTTGAGAAATAGTAATCTCTACATGATGGACATGCAAAAATGCATGTCATGCATGGTAATAAAAAAACACTGGTCCTGGCAAATGAGAGAAAAGGGTAGGGCTATACTTTAATATTGCTAATGTGCTACACATCTTTTTTCTTGGCTTAAAAAGAAATAATGTGGAATTTTGCACAAACTGCTTTTTATGCTAGCCAACAAGGGAGTATACAATATCTTACACAGAGTTTGCAAATAAGACAAAACAAAAAAAAAATCAACTTTTCTTGTAGAGTCTTAATAATGAAGCCTCATTAGATGTTCTTTTATTTTTGTTGTGCTCCTGTCATGAGTAAAATTTCACAAAATGTGAGTCTTCCCCACATCGGTCCATCGCATGTAAATAGACCATTGACCATCATCTGGAAGTGGTAGAACCTCACAGTGTCTCTATTAGTGTCTTTCATTTATTTACTATCATGCTCCTATCGTAACTTAAGAGATTCCCTGACCTACAGCTTTGCCCTGCATAGGTCCAGGGTATACAAACATGCCCACTGTCTGTCATCTCCTGAGGTTTCAACTTTAACTAATGAAGATGACTTTCTTTTATTCTCTGTTATGCTCCTGTCATTAAAGAAGAGATTCCAGAAAATGTGACTCTCCCCCGCGTGTGTCCGGGGCATATAAATAGACCCACTGCCCGTCACCAGCAGGTGGTGCAAGCCCACCATTGGTGGCTCTTTTCTATCGTCTCTTGTCCTCCTGTCATAATATTAGTGTTTCTCTTCTATTTCTCATCATGTTCCTAACATAATCGACTCTCCCCCATGTTGGTCTTGGGCATCTTGGTCTTCATAGATTGGCTTGCCCTCTCTTTGATTATTACCCACAGTTACAGCAGTTTTCCTATCACTTGTAATTTCTTTTACCTTGTGTATAGTAGATTGGTCTAGTATGCAACATGAGTTGAAGAGATTCCAGAAAATGTGACTCTCCCCCGCGTGCGTCCGGGGCATATAAATAGACTCGCTGCCCGTCACCTGCAGGTGGTGCAAGCCCACCATTGGTGGCTCTTTTCTACTGTCTCTTGTGCTCCTGTCATAATCAAAGAGGACTTCTGAAAACATGGCTTTCCCCCTGTGGGTCAGGGGCGTATAAATAAACCCACTTTCCCTCACTTGCAACCCCACCATTAGTGTTTCTCCTCTATTTCCCATCATGTTCCTAATATAATCAACTCTCCCCCATGTTGGTCTGGGGCATATAAATAGACCCACTGCCCATTTCCTGCAGGTGATGCAACCCCACCACAGGGGTTCTGTTGCCTGTCATGCTACGACTTTCCCTCTCGTGGGTCTGAGGCATATAAAGAGACCCACTGCCGATGTAGTGCAGGTAATGGAATCCTACTATTGGTGACTCCACTTCACTTTGTTCTTTTTTATTTCTTTTTCTTTCTCTTTAGTTTGCCCCCTCATTTGAATTGTACCAGCCAAGGTTGTCTTTGTTTTTATTCACTTTCTATCTCTTCAAGTTCTTCATAGATTGGCTTGCCCTCTCATTGATTATTGCCCACAGTTACAGCAGTTTCCTATCACGTGTAATTTCTTTTATCATGTGTATAGTAGATTGGTCTAGTATGCAACATGAGTTGAAGAGATTCCAGAAAATGTGACTCTCCCCCGCGTGCGTCCGGGGCATATAAATAGACTCACTGCCCGTCACCTGCAGGTGGTGCAAGCCCACCATTGGTGGCTCTTTTCTATTGTCTCTTGTGCTCCTGTCATAATCAAAGAGACTTCTAAAAACATGGCTTTCTCCCTGTGGGTCAGGGGCATATAAATAAACCTCACTTGCAACCCCACCATTAGTGTTTCTCCTCTATTTCCCATCATGTTCCTAACATAATCGACTCTCCCCCATGTTGGTCTGGGGCATATAAATAGACCCTTTGCCCATTTCCTGCAGGTGATGCAACCCCACCAAAGGGGTTCTGTTGCCTGTCATGCTATGGCTTTCCCCCTCCTGGGTCTGAGGCATATAAAGAGACCCACTGCCGATGTAGTGCAGGTAATAGAATCCTACCATTGGTGGCCCCACTTCCTTTTGTTCTTTTTGTTTAGTTTGCCCCCTCATTTGAATTGTACCAGCCAAGGTTGTCTTTGTTTTTATTCACTTTCATCTCTTCAAGTTCTTCATAGATTGGCTTGCCCTCTGATTGTTGCCCACAGTTACAGCAGTTTTCCTATCTTTTGTAATTTCTTTTATCATGTGTATAGTAGATTGGTCTAGTATGCAACATGAGTTAAAGAGATTCCAGAATATGTGACTCTCCCCCGCGTGTGCCCGGGCATATAATAGACTCATTACCCGTCACCTGTATAGTAGATTGGTCTAGTATGCAGCATGAGTTGGCTCTTGAAAGCTTAGCAATGTATGAACAAACTGATAACAGATAAATGAATTTTATTTTAAAATTAAAACACCAAAAATATATTGATGTAAATGGACATTTTAAATAACATGAAATTATTATGTCTGGACAATATATAAACATATCTCAAAAAATTTTTTAAAGTTTAAAGAAATTTATAAATATATTGAAATCTCTTTACAGATGTGTCGCGATGGATACAATTTCAGGAGGAATGAAATTGAAAATAGTATATGATTTAGTAGTAGAATAAATCATGAAAGATAGCTTGCACTCACCATGTGTAGTACCCGTTTTGGTGTAGTGTTGCTTCTACTTATAGCTTGGATTGGCTTGCCTTCTCTTTGATTACTGCTCACAGTTACGGCAGTTTTCCTATCTTTTGTAATTTCTTTTATATGTGTAGAGTAGGTTGGTCCGGTATGCAACATGAGTTGAAGTTAAGTTTTTTGCGTCTTGAAAGCCTAGCAATGTATGAGCAAACTGATAGCAGATTAAATGCATTTTATTTTAAAATTAAAACACCAAAAAATGTATTGATATTAATGAACATGTTGAATAACATGAAATTACTATGTCTGGACAATATATAAACATATCTCAAAATTTTTTTTTTAAGTCTAAAGAAATTTATAAATATATTGAAATCTCTTTACAGATGTGTCTAGATGGATGCAATTTCAGGACGAAGGAAACTGAAAATATTATATATATATGTGATTTAATAATAGAATGAATTATAAAAAATAGCTTGCACTTCACCATGTGTAGGACCCTTTTTTTGTATAGTGTTGCTTCTACTTATAGCTTGGAATGGCACTTTTGGTCACAGAGCTTACTGTCACTGTAATTCAAAATGGCCTACATAATTTCCAGATTTTTATGGTAGAGCAAATAAATTCAGTCTGCATCTCTGCAACCGCAAGTTTGGCTAAGAAAGAAATACTAGCATTTTACATTTTTTAACATGTCAACATGGGTCTTGATCTCATAAATAAAATCGTGTCCATATTCAAAACTTGTCTAAATCTGACCTCCACCATTTTTTTTAAGTTCATTGATTTTATGCAACTTGTCTTGACCAGGACTTTTTAATAGTGGTCCCCTTTCTTTGTTGTTGATGTTGTCATTGTTGTTAAGTTGTTGTTGTTGTTGTTTGTTGTTGTTGTTGTGTAAGAAGACAGAAGCAAACGCATGCACTCAACAAAGAGAGAAGTAAAGGGCAATAGTGCAGAGTACATGTATTTTAACTGCAAGAGATCTCACCATTGAGTGTGGACATGAATAAAATAGTAGTGTAACTCTGTGTTTGAATTTACAGAGTAACATCTCATTGTTCACTGCATTCTGCTCCTCTACAAAACAGAGGTCTAGATGAATAAATAAGTTAGTAATATTGTCCTCAGGATATCTAGATATCATGGCAGTGCTTCCCTTTTCTGATTACACTGAGGGCCAGTGAAAGTCAGAACTGAATACAAAGTAACAATATTTTGTTGTCGCATACAAGAGTCGACTGCATCTACATATTTGTCAGATTTATTTTGTCCCTATGTGACCTCCAGAAATTTGAGATCTATGGACTCGAAGTGTTATCCCACCCTTGTTTCCCTTTGAAAAAGTAAGGTGATAAAGCATTTACATTTATAGGGCCTTTAATGTGCAATTAAGTGCCAGAATTTATTTATAATTCCACCAGCTTTGAATTATTTAAAATCGACCGCAAATGTTCTTGTTTATGAAGAAGTGGTTGTCAGATAAGGCTGGTGTTAATTTAATGTAAATATCTTTATAGCTGTAGTGTATGTGTGTGACTGGGTTTGTGTATCTCTATGAGTTGGTGTCTCCGCTCAGGGCCTGGGAGCACAGTCTCTGTATACCATCCTTAGTATCAGTGGCTGGAACCTATCCCCTGACCAGAGACCCCTGCTCTTCAAGTGCATATATGTAGTGTATATTTGTGCATCTCTCTGAGTTGGTGTCTCTGCTCAGGGCCTGGGAGCACAGTCTCTGTATACCATCCTTAGTATCAGTGGCTGGAACCTATGCTCCCCCCCTGACCAGAGACCCCTGCTCTTCAAGTGCGTGTATATTTGTTCATCTCTGTGAGTTGGTGTCTCTGCTCAGGGCCTGGGAGCACAGTCTCTGTATACCATCCTTAGTATCAGTGGCTGGAACCTATGCTCCCCCCTGACCAGAGACCCCTGCTCTTCAAGTGCATATATATAGTGTATATTTTGTGCATCTATGTGAGTTGGTGTCTCTGCTCAGGGCCTGAGAGCACAGTCTCTGTATACCATCCTTAGTATCAGTGGCTGGAACCTATGCTCCCCCCTGACCAGAGACCCCTGCTCTTTAAGTGCATATATGTAGTGTATATTTGTGCATCTCTGTGAGTTTATTGTCTCTGCTCAGGGCCTGGGAGCACAGTCTCTGTATGCGATGCTTAGTATTAGAGGCTGGAACCTATGCTCCCCCTTGACCTGAGACTCCTACTCTTTAAGTGCACGTATACACATGCAGCAGGTATACACATGTGTGGGTGTTTTTGAGTGCAAAAGCATGTGTGTTTGTGTGCATGTGTATTTATAAATTTGTCTGACCTCTTAAGGTGAATTAAAGTAAACTTTATTGCAGGATACTAGTTCATGGTTATACATGTTCTTTTTGCCCAGACCTCTCCTTATTGTTGAAGTATGGCCAAATACAATGTGTGCAGCTATGAGCCATTATCCTGCAAGTATCCTGTGAAAAGTGCTACTTACAATAATTGTACAGACTCGTTGAATTATTTATTCATTATTTTGTCATAGTAATGTTTGCGAACTGTCTCACCATGCAACACTGATGGTGATACAGATGATGACAATGATGTTAATGATGATCACATCATCGATGGTAATAATGTTATTGCAGCTGATTTTGCTTAATCCTAATCCATTTAACAGCAGGCTGTGCTGTGACTGTAACGTCTTATCCAAGAGTGATGTATTTCAGATAATAGATTGTTGTATTTTTGGGGTTTTTTTTGATAAATGTATCATGAATAATGTCAGCACCATGTATTTACCACTTTTCTCATGGGTTTGGGGAGGGAATTGTATGACTGGACTGGTATTTTGATTATTACTAAATACCTGGCTTAAAGGCTGGGAAAGGGGGTAAGGAGGACAGGAAGCTGCACTGCGGCAGCAAACATAACTTTGTGAAGAAATTTACATTTATTCATATCAGAATTTTTTTTACAAAGTCATGCATGTTATAGATTAGTTCATGATTATACCCATTTTTTCCACCCATTGTGGAGGTGTGGGTGAATAGAGTGTGTGCAGTTATGAGCTAGTATCTTGCAAATATTATATATACATTGTACATAGTGAGATGTAAAAACATGCCACTCTGAGTGTTTGATTTGTCTCTGGGTGATTTTTGTAAACGTGACCATTAATTTATTCATCCAGTGTTGTTGAGAGCACCGTTAGATACACATAATTATTGAAGATATTATTAATCACTGATAGCACTGCCAGGAGATGGTGCGATTTTCAGTAAGTATGGATTGAGGTCTTGTCAGTCGGTGTCGGCACGATAGACTGGTATCTGGATGCATATCAGTTTGCTGCACATAATTATTTCTTTGCTTTTAGGCTGCTTGAGATTGTGTGTGTGAGGGTAAGAGGTACTAGATGTGATTAGTGAGGCAGTTTGGGAAAAAGATTGTAGGCGCGGGCAGGGAATTGTTTGATTGAACTGGTATTTTGTTTATATTACTAAGTACCAGGCTCAAGGGCTGGGATATGGAGGGAGAAGGGGTGGGAGGACAGGGTGCTGCACCACTGCGGCCAACATTACTTTGTAAAGAAATTCCCATTTATTCATATCAGAATTTTTTCTTACAAAGTTGTGCATGTTAAAGATAACATTTCTAATGATAAAAATGCACATTCCTGAGTTTCACTTGTGATATATGTAGATGACCCCTGTGCAGTTACATTATTATAAATGAAATTTATAAGATGGTATGACTTTATACAAAATATTTGGGATGAATGAAAGGGCATCTTGTTGCGTAACATTAGTTCGTGATTATACCCATTTTTTCCACCCATTGTGGAGGTGTGGGTGAATAGAGTGTGTGCAGTTATGAGCTAGTATCTTGCAAATTCTATATATACATTGTACATAGTGAGATGTAAAAACATGCCACTCTGAGTGTTTGATTTGTTTCTGGGTGCTTTTGTAAACATGATCATTAATTTCTTCATCCAGTGTTGTTGAGAGCACCGTTAGATACACATAATTATGGAAGATATTATTAATCACTGATAGCACTGCCAGGGGATGGTGCGATTTTCAGTAAGTATGGATTGAGGTCTTGTCAGTCTGTGTCGGCAGGATAGACTGGTATCTGGATGCATATCAGTTTGCTGCACATATTTCTTTGTTTTTAGGCTGCTTGAGATTGTGTGTGTGAGGGTAAGAGGTAGTAGATGTGATTAGTGAGGCAGTTTGGGAAAAAGATTGTGGGCAGGGAATTGTTTGATTGAACTGGTATTTTGATTATGTTACTCAGGACCTGGCTCAAGGGCTGGGATATGGAAGAAGAAGGGGTGGGAGGACAGGGTGCTGCACCATGACGGCCAACATTGCTTTGTGAAGAAATTCCCATTTATTCATATCAGAATTTTTTTTTACAAAGTTGTGCATGTTAAAGATAACATTTGTAATAATAAAAATGCACATTCCTGAGTTTCACTTGTGATATATGTAGATGACCCCTGTGCAGTTACATTATTATAAATGAAATTTATAAGATGATATGACTTTATACAAAATATTTGGGATGAATGAAAGAGCATCTTGTTGCGTAACATTAGTTCATGATTATACCCATTTTTTCCACCCATTGTGGAGGTGTGGGTGAATAGAGTGTGTGCAGTTATGAGCTAGTATCTTGCTAATATTATAATTATATACATTGTACATAGTGAGATGTAAAAAAATGCCACTCTGAGTGTTTGATTTGTGTCTGGGTGATTTTTGTAAACATTAATTGCTTCATCCAGTGTTGTTGAGAGCACCATTCGATACACATAATTATTGAAGATATTATTAATCACTTATAGCACTGACAGGGGATGGTGTGATTTTCAGTAAGTATGGATTGAGGTCTTGTCAGTCTGTATCAGCACGATAGACTGGGATCTGGATGCATATCAGTTTGCTGCACATATTTCTTTATTTTTAGGCTGCTTGAGATTGTGTGTGTGACGGTAAGAGGTACTAGATGTGATTAGTGAGGCAGTTTAAGAAAAAGATTGTAGGCGCGGGCAGGGAATTGTTTGATTGAACTGGTATTTTGATTATATTACTAAGTACCTGGCTCAAGGGCTGGAGTGGGAGGACAGGGTGCTGCACCACTGCGGCCAACATTACTTTGTCAAGAAATTCCCATTTATTCATATCAGAATTTTTTTTACAAACTTGTGCATGTTAAAGATAACATTTGTAATGATAAAAATGCACATTATGAGCCAGTATTCTGCAAATATTGTATACTGTATATTGTACGTACTTAGCCGTAAAAAATGCCTGTCTGAGTATCGGATTGTCTTCATGGTGATTTCTCTCAATAGGATCATTAATTTCTTCATCCAGTGTTGTTGAGAGCACAGTTCAATACATGTAACTATTTACCGTGACAGAATTCTCAAGAGATTTTATTTGATAATCTTTCTTAATTGTTTGGGGCGAGCAGGCCTTTGTCATAAGAATATTGTTCTGTCCATGATATTATATACATATGTTCTGTTCTATATTAAATTTCTTCTTCATTTTCTTCACAATAGGTGTTTCTTGATTGGTAAATTTTTGGTAGATAGTTTTACTGTTTCTGTGTTATATGCTGTGGCATTTTGGGGTAGGAGGAGGGATGAGAAGGGACAGCTTCACCCTGATTCCAATAAGAGATTTTACTAGAGTGCATAGAGAGAGAGAGAGATAAAGAGAAGAACAGAGAGGGAGCGCAGATAGGAATAAATGGTTTCAGTAAGATTGGATATTCCTCTCCCTTTTTCCTTCTTTCCTACTCTCTAACTGATGGAGAGTAACTACTCATTTCAAAAGGCTGAAAAGGGGGTGGGAGTTAGTTGGTCGTACTCTTCTCCCCACCCACCAAAGAAAAATTTCTGTTTCCACCAAAGTATCGGTCTTATGCTGTAATAAGTTCAACATGTTTATTTGGATACGCCCAGACTACAGTTGTGGTACATGGGCAAAAATACAATATAGATGGGACAGCATATGAACATTTAAGGCACTAAGACGGTTTAATTTTACACATATTCACAAGGTACTTGTACATTCACATCTCTGTGCACTTAACAATAATACAGACCACTCACTCCCGCTGATAATAGTTCAGTTCTTACACGGTTAATTTTGTCCATTAATTACTTAGCTTTATAGGTTGACTGAAATTCTTGTAATGTAATTTGATGTATTTTGCTAATCTAACTAAAACATTAGTTTTCATACTCTCAAACGACTCCTTAGCCCTAAACATGTTAGGTTGTACACACAATCTTAAATCCATTAATCTGTTCCTGTCAATCATTGATTGTTCATATTCAGATAAACCAGGGAATTCATCTCCAAATCTATTGCAAAATAGACATGTTCTGTTCTCTACCTCCTTTCCCTCCCATCTTCCCATTTCTGCTGAGATGGGGATTGGGGGAGGGATGGGAGGACAGAGCGCTGCACCACGGCGGCCAACATTGCTTTGTGATTGCATTCCCTAAATCTAACTTGCAATGTGGAAGAGATAGCTATTACAAGGAAATTATGATAGTAGTAATGGCAGACTGGTGTTAAAAGGGAAATCAGTAAATTTCTTGTGTTGTAGATATTACATCTCAGAAGATGAGCTTTCAGTAGTCCTTGCTGAGTGACTCGAAGATGTGACAACAATCTGCTGTCTGTCCAGTTTGTAGAATCCCCGTGCAATATTTAGGAGGTTTCAGATTTGATTCTTGATCAGATGGCTGCTTTTTTTTGTATGTTGTCTGTATTGTTCTTTTTTCCTCAAATTTTCATGAACTGTTCGGAGCATTGATTTACATCAATTTAGGCTGTGTTTCTCTTTCTCACGCATTTTGCATTTTTTCCTGTGCAGTGAGTTTCTTTATTAATCAATGAAGTCCATATTCTCACCAGTATGTGTATATGATCTGTGGATGCATAATGTACTGGGAGGAAACCATAAACTATAAATACATCTATAAGGCTTTTTTTCCTTAACTGTGTATCAAGGCTCATTTCAAGTCAAACACAGTTTTCAAAGGGAAACCAGTCAGTTTCTTTGTATTGTTCGTGCTGAGTCTCTGAGATGGAGAAATCTGTTGTTCTGGCTGTGTGTCTCCAGTTTGTGATCTCGTTCTACCGCTATTCTATTTTTCACTTCTTACATTGAACTTTCTCAGTTGATAATCTAAACTTAGTGATTGGTAATTCATCTTAAACAGTGGTTGATGACTTTAACAATTTTTTCTACCTAATACAAAATGCAAAATATCAGTGATAGTGAACATGATGGTGGTGGTGATGATGATGATGATGATGATAACGATGATGATGATGAGTAGAGTGATGATGGCTTTAGTAATGAAAATGATGCTGATGATGTTGATTATAATATTCTACTGTCAGTAGAGTCTCAGAGCACGTTTGGGAGATTTCAGGTTCAATCCCTGACCAGGCAGTTGTTTTTGTTTTTTTCAGTCTCCTTTCTGTACTCTTCCTTCTTCTTAATTTCTTCATGAACTATTTGATGTATTTGTCAATGCATTTATTTAATTAGGCATCACCTTCTCTTCTCATGCATTTTGCATTTGCCTGTTAAATGGGTTTCTAATTAATTGATGTTTTGATGATGATGATGATGATGATGATGATGATGATGATGATGATGATTATGGAACGGGGAGGTACTGATAGTGAGAATTGTAATGATAATGAAATTGGGAAGGGAAGGTAATAGTAGTGAAGATAATGATGATTGTGCTTTTGGTGCTGCTGCTAATGATGGTGATGATGATGATGATGATGATGATGATGGGAAAGGGAAGTATTGATAATGAGAATGATGATGATAGCGTAATGATATTAGTGATGAGGATGATGATTATGGTGATGGAAAGGGAAGGTAATGGTAGTGAGGATAGTGATGATGGTGATGACAATGACTGACTAGATAGAGTGGTGATGAGGAAGAGCATGATGACGATAATGATGATAAAGACAGTGGTGGTGATGATGATGGTGATGATGATTGTATTATTGTAAAAAAAAAATATGTATTAAATTGATTAAATCCTTATATTTTTTTCCTTTCTGTAGTTGGTTGATTATATCCAGTGCGGATTTGGGTTTGTAAATACAGTAATGATGATTTGGGGTGGCAATGATAGGAGGATGTTCATGGCGATGATGATGATGATGATAATAATAATAATGATGCTGATAATGATAATCATCATACATTTTTCAAAAAGTTTTGTGTCATTGGGCATAATCATATTTAGTTTTCCTGATAATGATGATGATGATGATGGCGATAGGGGATTAATGTTTACGATAGTAAGGAGTAGGAGTACCCCACTTACACTCACTTTAGCCATAGCTTGAGGCCGGGCTCTCTCGCTCCCATCCTATCCTCTCCTCAAACCTCATAAATCAATTCTAAAAGATAGAGAACAAAAAAAAAAAAAAACGACAAAGGGCCTATATCTTACCACAAACATGTTTAATGATTTTAATGAGTTACCGAACATGGTTTTGAATCATACCAGAGACGGGTCTAGGAAAGTTGTGGGGAGGTGTGTGTAGTGGCGGAGAAGGAGGGATTGAACACCGCGAACTAATAGTAAAGGCGTAAACAATTTGACCTTCATCCTTTTAGCCTATTTCAAACAGTACCTTTCGAGGAAATTAGATCGGCGCGAAAAGCCATTTCCGATTTTACGCGGAAATTAGATCTGCGCAAAAAAAAAAAATGTCACTAATACAGTTGTTTGACATCGAAAAAGGAAGTCACCCCGGACCCGATTGTTTATAAAGGATGTGGTGCAAAGTAAGACGTGGCTGATGGATGGTGAAGAGGACGAAGCCGTTGTGTGTAAGAGCGACAGCTACGACGACAATATAGTTACGTTCTTTTGATCCTCGATGGTGAAAGAAAGGGACGGTCCTTTTAGTCTGTGGGTGGTTCCTCGGAATTTTTTTTTTTAAAAGGGAGGTGTGAATCTTCAAACAAAAAGATGGCTGCGACTGATATTGAAGAGCTAGCAAAAGATGCGCTGACTTGCGAGTGGTGTTTGCTATACTTATATCTTTGCCTCATGTATTAGCATGCATACCACCCTAATTCTTGCTATATCCTTCTCAGACCCAAGGCCCTTGATAAAAAGTACCACTAACAAAATCTGAAACCGCAGACTGTGACCGCCATTTCCCTGAATGAGACCATAGTCTGCTGGAATCTGTTAAGGTTTGTTTTCGTCGGGATCTGCCGGGGTCTGTCGAGGTCTTTCGAGGTCTGTAAGGTATATTAGGGTGGGAGGGGGTTGTGTCAGGGTCTGTCGGGGTCTGTTGCGGTCACTCGGGTTTGGAAGGTCTGTTGGAGTCTGTTCGGATGTGTCAGGGTCTGTTAGGGTCTTTTGAGGTTGGAGGGGGGAGGGAGGGGGCGCTATGACCGATTTCTTTTAATGACTTACAACTGTTAGCCCCTCTTTGGAACGTGTAAAATATCCGCCATTACTTTTTACAGTCGTAAAACATTTTTTCTACAATGTTTAAATTCGGTCAGGGATTTAAAATCCAGGTTACGGACATCAGTGCGACTAAAACAAATTCAATGCTCAGGTTTGATGATACTTTTGTTTCGTGATCATTTTGATGATCCGTGTTTTTACATTGCTCAGTCAAACACGGTTTGAAAATTTTAAATGAAGTTTGTTGTTGTTTGTTTGTAAGACTCGCTTTGACAAAGGAGCTTGAACCTGGTAATGTACGCCATTTTCTGAAAACTTAGACAACAGCGGCACTGATTTTTAAAAAATGTCAGCCTGATATGGATCTAGATCTATGATGCTATTAGAAACTCTTGTCCCGCTTTCAAATTTCAGAACTTAAACATCTTGACAAAATTAATTGAAAATTTGGTACACTACATATTATGAGTAATACAGCTATGATCTTATTGGGATATATTTTTCCTTCCAATAAATAGGACGCTTAATTATTTGGCTTGTGGTGCCATATAAAAAGTCATCACAACCCTGTTACCAAACTCTCTATTTCCATAACAACGTGCTGTCTTTGTTTTTTATTTATAATACATTCCTTATCAGTACTATCCTTCTTTCCGTTTATTTTAAATCACAATGAACACTTTTTTTGCAACACACCACCAACTTGCTTGTACTCCGTCGCTTTAATCTTCTTTTATGTCCTCATGCTTCCGACATAAATACATTTCTGTTCAAAACATAACAGACTCTAAAATTGATGATGTGGTTAACTATGGCCACTTCTGTGAAGTGACAGTTTTATTAAAATATCAATACATTTATTTATCTCCAATATAATACTGGTAGTAATACACATTAACAACAAAGCTGGTTATGTATGGTACTTAATGATATTATCATTTTGTTATCAATGCTTTGATTTTCTATATTATTTTCTTGTGCACTTAACAATTTGTGGAGGTCCAACGCCACCCCCTGTATCCTGATAAGACACAGGGACCACCACAACACTGACCACATTAACCACATCAGTTCCTGGCAAACTATAACATGGCAAATAAAATAATCATCACAAGTGGATATATATGAAGAATCACATACATATTGGCAAAACGCCTCTGTTCAGAAAGAACTCCATTCTGGTTTCAGGGCCCAACCCAGCAACCAAAATGGAGATCTTCCTTCGCGCGCTTGGACTGACATACATACAGAGCAAAACAGAAGTCATCCACCACAAGTTTAGAGATATGAAGAGTCCCCTACATAGTGGCTAAACACACCATGTTCAGAAAGAAGTCAATCTCCACAATTTTATGAATATGAAAAATCGCATATATTGCCCAAATGCACCTGCTCAGAAAGAACTCCATTCTGGTTGCAGGGCTCGACCCAGCGAAACGAAATGGAGTTCTTCCTTCGCACCCCTGGACCGATAAATCATATAGCAAAACAAATCTTTCGTCACAAGTGTATAAATATGAAGAATCACATACATATCGCCTGGCCCGACTAGGCATAATGCGAGTCAGCTAATGAACACAACGGACGTGTTTCGAGAACAATTCCATTCATTTTGCAGGGCCCAACCCAGCGCGCNCGCGCGCGCGCGCGCGCGCGCGCGCACACACACACACACACACACACAAAATTCCTGTTACAACACCCAGCTGACCCCACATCAATCAACATCTACGACGACAATAGTAATGCGCCACCGTGGAAGTTAGCCGCTGAACACCGGGAGATGCGGCACCGGCGTGGGAAACACGTCCGCCCAGGGACACAGCATGCGAAACTTGTTGATGTGCCGCACATCCCCCTGCCGCATCATCTGAGCCATTAGTTCCGTCTGATGGCGGAGGGCGTCCCGGAGTTCCTGAAGCTCCTGGTGAACATCAGCCTGAGGAACTAGGACAGGGTCAGAGCGGACGCCTCTTCGTGACCTCACCCCACGTGTGGACGCCGCCGGTGGGGCGCTGCCTGACTGTCATGGCTGCTGACTTGCTGCACGTTTAGGAGGCATCGCTGGAAACAAAAATAAAATTGACTGCGCAGTAATCAAGCATTAAAGGAGATTGACATAGTACGCGTAGGGGACAGACAGGTGCACTATGTTAGATGGAAAGCCTGGCACAGCCCAGCAGTGGGAAACCAGTGCAACCGAAAAGGAGCTTGTAACCGTATCCGATGGGAAGTATACATTATGATGACTCCAGTAGGGGAGCCATCAGCAAATGAACAAAAGGGTGAATCCTATATATGATGACCTCAGGAGAGGAGCTGTCAACAATTAATAAGTGCAACAACCATCAGAATCATATGATCCGGGAAATATTCATCGGAGAGGGTGTATACTTCATGACGACATCGTAAGGGGAGCCATCAACAACTAAGGAGTGCAACAACCACTGCTGTTGGAAGATCGATTGTATAATCATATATAATCAGGGCAACATCCNNGGGGGGGGGGGAGGGGGTTATCCTTTTAAGAAGACCCCATAGGGTAGCCTCCAATAAATAATCAGTGCAAAAACCACTTCCACTGGAAGCTGGATCGTGTAACCAGATAATCAGGGTAACATCCTTGGGTAGGAGGCTATAATTCATGATGACCTCATTAGGGTCATCACCAACCCATAATCAGGTCAAAAACCACTGCCATGGGAATATCAGTACTTTGCGACAACCGTCTTCATCATGTGTAAGCACTTGGACAAACAATGACAGATGGAATGTTACAAAAGAACAGGCAGAGAAAAACAGTGTTTTCTTCAGACTAATGATCGCATGATTCAGCTTTTAATATTCTCACCCNTTTAAATATCTCACCTCCCCCCCTCCCCAACCCCCTGATAGTTTGCCAATCTCCCCTTCTTTCCTGCACTCCAAAGTTTACATTACTTGAGAAAAACCTACAAACCTCTTAAAACTTAACCACCTAATTTTAAATCAAGCATTATATTACTTAAAATTCTTCAAATATGAGAACTAAGCTAAAGACTTACTTGTCAATGTCTTGCCAGGACGAACACGACGTCTGACTACTGGTGGACCTGGAGAAAAATGATGAAAATCATGTGAAGTTAGTTGCATGAAAGACTCATCAATAGTTAACACGTTTTTTCTCTAATGCCAGGACAAAACGGCAACAAACGCTTCCTTACGTGTTCAATTACTCAATTCAATCGAAACCCGCCACCCGAATAACACTACACGCGTGCCAATTGCGTTTTCGCGAGTCGAGTCGAAGCGCCTAGTCCGAGCGTTATGATTGCTTTCTCATTGTTTTCCACGCTCGCCAGATCAGCATGACGTCACAGTCCACAGCTGCGCGTGGCTGTGTTGTTTACTCCCGGTCAGTGATAGGTGAAGTAGGCGGAGGAGACTGATAGCGGATAAGCATGGTCAAGTTTTGCGCTGCAATTAATTGTAGCCACAGATCTGGCAGAGACAAAAAATCATTTTTCAGTTTCCCCAAAGAAAAGAAAAGATTAAATAAATGGCTCAACAGTATTAGGCGTGACTTGAAAAAGGAGGGGAAACGCGGCACACAGAACCTCTGCTTGTGCGAGGACCATTTTACCAACACAGACTTCGTCATGCCCCGCTGTATGTTTCTCGAGGTAAGTTACATTGTCGAACTGTATTATGAATAGAATAGTTAGATTACATATCTGAATTCACATTGCTTTGTAGAATTCGCATCCCACTGCCCTCTTTTTTTCTCAGGAAAGGCCCGTCAATCCTCGTATCCAACATGATAACAGATGGGGGTAATTTCACACGGCAACACCTAGACTATGTGCAACTTCGGTCAACTAAGACGGGTCCCGCTGGTGTGGGTAGGGAGAGAAGGATGGGGGAAAAGGGGGGGGGGCGCGGCAACCCAGCAATTTTACGCTCCTTGACTTGTTGGTCTAGGGAATGAGAGAGAGAGAAAGAGAGAGAGAGAGGGGGGGATGAAGGAAAGAAAGACAGTTTTGGTACTCCCTAGAAAATGAAAGTAGAAATGTCTTTGGAGCAAATAAAAGCAGTTCTGGAACAAACGATCCTAAGTCTTTATCTGATTCAGTCCCATCTTTGTTGAGCAGTGTCTGGGTTGAGTCTGAAACCTTGTATTCCCCACCCCCATATTCCAAAATTGTCTGTTGGTACCTCTTTGCACTTGTTCGTGATACTTATAATACTATGTTAATAGCCTGTAGTTTATACTAACAAAGGAATTTTGTTTGCACATTCAGAATGGATACTCCCCTCCAAAGAGACTACTGCTGAAATAATCAGCTATACCAACCTTGTTTGATTTTGAGGGGAATGGAGAGCTCACAAGCATAGAGCAGTTTCAAAGACCAACAAGAACAAACGCCATGGTCAAGCGACAACTAGCTCAGGTGACCACAGTATTTTGACTATCACTAACCATTCTGTTCAGAAAACACACAG
>JAWQUT010000355.1:807780-819588 GCA_033807755.1 Ellobium chinense | reverse complement strand
TCAACCTCTTAATCTTATCAGGGCACAATTAAGTTTTCTAAAAAAAATGAATCTAAGGACACATAATAATTTTGTTTGTAGGTGCAGTCATAGGTACGCCCGACCTGGTAGCACTTTTCCAATGGGGCTGGTATGTGCAAGCTTGTTGGCACATCCAAGGAAAGTTTTTCTTTCTTCAGCCCCTCTTCACTGAGCTCTGATCACCTCAAAAGTACAGTTCCAATCTGCTAATGCTATATTTTAAACTGCATTTTATTTCAGCACAATGGCTATTGAAACGCAATACATTAACTGTTGGCCTATCCGGATGGCTCTACAGTAGCTGCAGAGAAAATTGTTTCTTGAGACAAATAAAATTTATAATAACACGTATGTAATCTTGACGTCACATAAAAACGCGATCAGAAAATAAGGAGCAAATAGCGACACTCTATTCATAACGATGCAGTATTTTTTATTTAGTTACCTCCCACTTGGGTAGGTGAGAGTTGTCTAGCTGATATACATGGATCAAAGGCGGTTGGGCCAGGTGGCTAGAGCGTGAGTGGTGCATTCGCAGCGACTTTTATCCCTTTGTACCTCGCATCAAAAAGGTACCGAAGCAGGTAAGCTTAGATGTGCGGTATCGATTGTGATGGATGGATGGATGGATGGATGAATGAATGAATGGATGGATGGATGGATGGATGGATGGATGGATGGATGGATGGATGGATGGATGGATGGATGGATGGATGGATGGATGGATACTCACGGTGTTGGCTTGGTCCTGATGAGGTTGCATTCCTGGATAAGCATGATGAAGTTTTCTTCTCCAAGACTTGAACCCAGCGAACTTTCTCTCTATGAAGGATTTAGCTGATTCTGCCGTTCTCACTGCGACAGTGCATGTATTTCCTGGAAAGGATTACGAATGCGTTATTCTTCTTTTAAAATACTATGAAAACACACAATGGTTACTTAAGTACTAATTTCGTAACATCACAGACTTGGTGATTGACATAATGAGCTCTGCTTCTATCCAGATGAATGCTAGCCCAGACATTCAGTCGCTTTTTTTTTTTTTTGGAAGCAGTTGGGCGAAGAGATATGCGGTTGAAAATTAATTAAAATTGCGCATTTTGTACATTTTTGACACCATGTACGAGGTCTGTCTCAAAAATAACTTTCCCTACCCCACATTTCAAAAACCAATGAAGATAATACCACCAAATTTGGGTCAATGTACCTTCATTATATTATCTATTCAACATAGTCACCACCATTGTCCAAGCACTTCTGTCACCGACGCAACCAGCTTTCAAAGGCAGCGACATAATAATGTCTCTTTGTCCAGCACTCTAAGAGCAGCTTTTGTGGCCAAGATAATGTCTTCCCCTGTCTCAAACCGCTGTCCCCGAAGGTGTTCTTTCATTTTGGGGAACAGGTGAAAGTCACAGGGGGCCAAATCAGGAGAATATCGGGGGTGATTCAGTATTTCCCAGTTATACGAGTGCAGAAGTTCTGTCACCACATTGGCTGTGTGCACAGGTGCGTTGTCATGGTGAAAAATCACAGCAGTTTCAAGCAATCCAGGACGCTTTTTCCTTATGGCAGGTCGTAACTTTTCTTGAATAACCATTTTGTAGTAGGTAGCATTGACAGTAGTGCCTACTGGAACAGTCCACGGTAAGATGATGCCTTTGTTATCAAAAAATATAATGTGCATGACTTTCAATGCACCCTGTTTGCGACGAACTTTCGCTGGGCGAGGTTCATCAGCGTCCAGCCACACAGCAGACTGCCTTTTCAGCTCTGGGTCCCCAAGAATAGACCCAGGTCTCATCGCCAGTTATTATTCGATCTAAAAACTGTTGACCCTCACGACGATAACGACGAAGAAAACTTCGGGCGCACGTCATTCGTTGTTCCTTTTCATCTTGATTCAGCAAATGGGGCACCCATTTAGCGAACATCTTCTTTTTGTCAAGTTTATCCGTCAAAATTCTATGAACCGAAGCAGAAGAAATAGAAACTTCATCTGATATCTCCCTGCATGTTTTCCTTTTGTCTTCACCAATGGCTATCTTTACAAATATCGATATTTGCATCTCCACATGCAGTCACAGGCCTTCCAGGTCGTGATCCTTCCTCAACACTGATATGCCCCTCATGAATCTCTCTTACCCATGATCTTATAGTTTGAATAGATGGAGAGTAATCTCCTAAAGCAGCTAATAGATCTTGATGAATTTCTGGTAGCTTTTTTCCCAAAAGAATGGAAAATTTTATTACTGTTCTCATGTCATATCTGGAGAATGATTTTCTCAAAAAGTTGACGTCCATTTTGCTGGTTAAACTCATGACAGATGGTATAAACAAACCCCTATAACTTTGCTTTCGTTCAAGGCAGTGCCACAACGTTTTAACTGGAATTTTCGTATATGTTGGTGCTCATTAGTGTGAAGTTCCATCATCATCAATGCCTTTCACCCCTAGCAGGGTATAGGCCACGTACAAGCGAATTCCATNAATTGTAGGTACAATGATAGGTACACCCGACCTGGTAGGACGCTCTTTCGCGGCGTTCTCCGTATCACAAATCTGAGCTTGCATTTTTATATAAATATTATAGTCTCGATAATGTACATTTGTTTAGGCTAATGATCAGATGGCATACAGACATTCATTAACTGGACTTTATAAGGTAGGACCACTTAGCCTCGAACATCATTTATTATAAAAGCACGACAAATCAGCTACATTTCATTGCAAAATATAATTACAAACTCAAATTTAAACATCTCAGTGACCGATCCCCTATAAAATTTGAATTTCTTAGGTTCTGCTGTACAATCTGTGTAGTGAGAGGGACAGAATACAGATCACAGTGTATAGGACACAAATCTGAAGTAAAAGGCGTAAACTAAACGCTGGAACTTGGAAGACTACGGCCATGGTAATGATATTGATAATTTAGTCTTACTCTTAGACTATCATTTGAAACGGTTTTGCCTTGAGAGAAGGCCACGTTGTGATAATACAGCATCGACTAAACCATTTTTAAGGTACAATTGTGCGGATAACCACTCCGTTACTAAATACTACATACAACACTGGCAAGACTAAACTAGTTACACTATATGGTCACACTAACACACTAGACTAGATCTAAACAAATCATCACTAAGCATGTTATTCGTACAATTATGCAGCATTTGTACGTACAATATTGTTCGGATAACTAGTGTGAGTTATTAGTACAATTGTGCGGATAACCACTCCGATTAATAAATGTCAGTAGTGAAATAATAATATATGAACATGCATGTAGTCTTTAAAAGACTAGCAGTTGCTACAATGAAATGACTGACTGATAGGGCATAGGCCCAAGTCTACTAAAATTATTGACAAGCATACTTTATACAAAAATCGTCATGTCAATAGTTAGTTTAGTCTCTACTTTATGATATATGTGAGTACAGATATAATATAGACGAGAATCAAGATCTATAGTTAGTCTATATTACATCCACACGTTTACAAATCTATAATCACCCGTCGATTCCTTGTACTTCTATACAAAAGATAAAACGAAAAGTGTGTTTACTACTACAAGAAGAATATAACAGCAAACTAATCTAAACCTTAACAAATAACTTGAGATTGCCGTCAATTAACAAACTATAACAAAGCAAATAATATTAAAACTTACTCAGGACAGAAGAATGTTTCGATAGGAGTGCCGTCTCTGATTTAGAAGCCTAGTAATCCACACAGCAAGGGAAAAAATACACTACTCAAATAGCTGCAGCACACAATAGTCTTGATGCAAGATCTTCACAGTTCTGAACAACTCGATCTCACTGGTTAGAAATTCGCCTCAAGTTCGTAAAACTGGACAAAGCAAAGTGAAGACGCGCCACTTAGCACACGCTGATTATGACTGTAACAACGAATAAACCACTGAATTTGAAGGCCAGTTCGATTCGGTCAAGTAATGAATATCCCTTACCCTTTCTCATTGATATGTCCCGCTGGGAAGACCTTGGCTCGTCTCGCGCTCTCTGATTGGTCAGTTGACGACCTGCAACAGTAAAGGGGCATAACTCAATGATTTAAGATTGCGCAACATTACGACGGTACCCACGTCCCAGCCAATGTGTGGCCCAGGCTGAGGCAGGTTCACTTGGGGTTTCACTCATGGTCGGTTCTTTGTGATGAGCCAAGATTCGTGCTGTGGGCATTTGGTTCACTCATGGTCAAGCTTCGTGATAGCACAACTAGCCACTAATATACTGTACTAGCTTGGCAGGCTCGTGGGTTTCAGCAAACTTTGGATGCCTCTGCAGATCAGTTGAGCAGCTCGTAAAATTATTGAAATATTGAAATCTGTTTTTTTGTTTTTGCTCAAAGGGATCGTGAAGTTGGGAGAGGGGGAGCGGGGGAGTGGGAGGAAAGAACAAGGAAAGAGAGTGAGGATAAGTGGGTTGGGAGGGGTGGGGTAGTTCAGGAAGGGGTGGGGAGGATAGTTGAGGAAGGGGTGGGGAGAGACTTAAAATGCCTACACACAGTTGGCTCACGATCTCTTTTATTGCAATCCTCGCACCCTCTTATAATCGTTTTTTCTAGATAAAGGAGTACTAGACTATTAATGAAACTATTATGCGTACGCCTGTGACTTTATCAGGATTGCCTACATGGCACCTGTTCAGCTTGGGATTCATAAAATTACAAAACTTGTTAGATATGGCTTACAGTTTCTC
Source organism: Ellobium chinense (assembly GCA_033807755.1). Lineage (NCBI taxonomy): Eukaryota > Metazoa > Mollusca > Gastropoda > Ellobiida > Ellobiidae > Ellobium > Ellobium chinense. The sequence continues at coordinate 814,843 of JAWQUT010000355.1, read as the reverse complement.
AGGAATCTGGGAAGCACTAAAAAGTATGTTTCAAAATTATGTTATTTCGCTTGTCGAAAAAAAATGCGTAGGGGCGCCCTTTCTATGAAATGTGAGCTGTCCAATCGGCGAACAGTAACAGTTTTGCCCAAAAATCACGTTCTGGACTAATGATTATCGATAATGGAAGTAGCGAGTGAGCACATCCAACCAGACACTCACGAATGAGGACGTATGGACATGATGGCTCTAGCGCTCGAAAGACCAACAAAGAGTAAAGAAGAAGGAAGAATGAGGAGCCTATGTGACTTTAAACCCGCGAAATCTGCATTGGCATTCACGGTTTCTTTCTTTCTTCCATCCATCATTTCTGTGCTTTGTCTTCTGTGTACTTTCTTTGCATGAGCATCTATATTACTTTTATTAGTTCTGTTGCTGGCGTGGTTCTTGTGTCCATTCGAGGTTAAGAAAGACACCAGACATTTAATGATTCCACACCACAAGACACCTCAAATAAGCCAGGTTGTCAAGCTGAAATCATTATAGGGCCTACGTTTTCTTTTTAGCGCCATTTAAAGATAAAAATCTTGGTTATTAATTTAAGAAATTATTGAAACAACATCAACCCATCCTGCAACATGAAGAATTTATTAAACCATATGATATGATGCAGTATGAAAGAGAATGTCTACCTACAAGGATAGGGGGCTGAATACCGAAAGGAAAATAATTATTTGCGCACTGATATTAATATTTTTGCACGAAATTATGTCCTAAATTGACGTTCATTTTGAAACAGGCACCACATGGCTAAAGGCGTAGACAACCTTATATGACAGTTTGGGCGTTCATACTTTCCCAAAAAATGTCTATAGGTGTATTTTCACACTAACTGCTAACTGCCTACTTCTATTCTGTTACAGTGCTCAGCCTCCTTCATGTTTTGATACCTATACTAGTGCAGAGAAAATAATAAACCACACAAAAAAAGCTTTACAAAGATATCTTTTATTATTTAGGGGGAGGCATGCGAGCTCAGTCAATAATTTTTCAGATGTTACATATTATTTTATGGAAGTGTGTCACCAGGGATTTTACCAAATTACTGTGAATGATAAATTTGAGAAGATGGGCCGAAAAAAAGACCTATCCTAGAAACTTCCTGTCCCTACCGGGAATCGAACCAAAGTCTTTCAGCTTGCAAGTCTGAATGTGTTACCACTGCACTACAGGGAAGCTAAGATCACAGCAATTTAAGTCTTAAATATCTACTACCTGAATCGTCCCTAACTTTCACATGTGAATCTAGTGTTCATCCGAGATCCTAACACACTTCCCGACTGCTCACACTCCAACAACAGTGCAGGCCTTGGTTTCGCGTATAAAGGATGGCCTTGGGAACTCGAATTTCACCGAAGCCAGTCTGCAAGTCTGAGTGTCTAAGACCCTCTAGTTCTTGAATAATACTGTTAAAAGTCGTTAAAAGTAAAAAAAAAAATATTAGTAGACAATGGTGACAACGAAAACCGAGGGACCGAAGACTTACATTCGATTTAAACAGAGTTTCAATTTAGATAAAGAAGCCTAGGCTGTGGAAAATAAACGGGGACTCTTGTATCCTTTCACTTTAGTGGTACTTTCGTTTTAAGCGTTTTCGTTTCAAGCGTTGTCTATTGTATGAGACTCGCGAGCAGAATATTACAACGAGATTTTTTTTCGCGTGCCTAGTTTGTAGGTGAGGTCTTATTGCACTCTTTGAGTACTGTGACCGTGGCCAAGAAAGCCCATCCCAACTGAGCCGAATTTCCCTTGTCTTGAAATGTTATGGCTGTTAAACTAACGTCAACTTTTTTTTTCTGATATTATGAAGATAAGAACAATGTCTGGATAATTTCATCGGCTTATCTCGATTATCTAATACGTGATCCAGCCTTAAGGTCATGTCCTAAAACATTTGTATTAAAATGCAGTTGAAATCTTTACAGTAATATACAAATTCAATGTCTCTGCTGGAGCACAGGTGCACCCTATTAATAGAGCGTTAACGAGATGGAAAAAGATCTCCATTTCGTCTTTTCAATAGTAATGAAATAGGCAGCTCTGGAGTTTTATTTTAAATGACCGTATATCCCTGAGCAGTAATGACCAGAAGTATCGCAATATGTCACACTTGACGAATTAAAAAAAAGCATACTTAGACGGTCACGACATGAGGAAAGCTACATTTTACTGGAACTACAGGCGGTGTTTTAGGTAATCAAAGTTGTCTTTATGAAAGTAGTTATAAGATTGAACAGGGAAATGTGCATGTACAAAGAAGATGGCAGTGAGTTTAGGAGAATGATCATTAGGTGATAAAATAACCGAAAATTGATGATATTCAACAAAACATGTCTGCAGCTATATATAACTTCCCAAACGAATCATAGCACAGCCTTTTACATTCTGTACTTTGCAAGCGGTGACTGATCTCAGACCTAATGATCTTTTTTATCAAATTCTTTCATTTGTTGGCTTTCTACATCAGTAATCCTTGTCCATATGAATTTAGCCCAAACAATCACAGTGACAAGGTGTACAGTGTAAATAAAATATACATTATATATGTATATATAATTAGGTCGCCTCTGTTCGTAAGTGTCGTAAGTCTCTTGGTATAATACTCTGACTTTAACAAGGTGTGCGTGTATTGGATCAATGAGAAGAACAAAGTTAGAGAAGAGAGAGCGTCCTTGGAAGAGCCCTTGCGCAATACCTAACGACTCTCACCCAGTTCCAATCTTACCCCTAGCATTAACCCAAGTACGCGTGAAAAGAGTCCCTGGATTATGCCAAATACGGATATACAATACTAATAAACTGGGCTGACGATTATAGTTACTAAAATAGATTATAAAATGTTGATGAATGTTACGAAAACTGTGGTCAAATGGAAAGAAATTGTTGATACAAAGGAATGAAATGTGTGCTGATAGAGTTTAACCTTAATATACACTTACCGAATGGTATTCACTGAGACAAAGGCGTGAAATTTATTTTTCGTAAGCCGATAAAGAAGAAAAGCTTCCATGCAGAATGTTTACAGGTGTCTTAAAGAATAATAACATATAACCGAAAACAAGGTAAACTTTACAAGTCACTGCCACCAGGCTGTCATGAAGATCACTTATGTTCAAGACTTGACCTAAATCTTTGCTTTTTCAGGATTCTAGACCATCCCTTGTTCCTTATCGCCGGGCTATTCAACTTACTTCTGGAGGGCCACTAACGGGCTCCTATGACCTTTTGTTACTATAATTGCTGGTGATGTTTTTGTTGCAGCCGGGCGCGGCAAGTGCTAACAGGCTACAGTCATCTTTTTCGAAATACAGTGGGTAATATCGATTTGTACAATACATGCTGTACATTAGTCTCTCCTTATCCCATAAGGCGTTGGATTCCAGATCAAAAGGTCGTGATTTCGATTCCTGACCACGGTCATGTTGTAAGTGCCTTGGGAAAGCATTTTATTCCCATTTTCTTCAGTCCACCCTCTACAAAATGGGTACCTGGCTGTAGGCAGTGGAAGATATTGTCAGAATGCTAGTGATCAGCACCTGTAAATGGCAGCGGCACTGTATGCTCCCCAGGGAGCTGAGAAAGTCCGAAAGTGAACAGGCCTGCTGGGGTAATAGTTGTGTGAAGTCGCGTGAGCGGGCATCAGCCTGGATACGAGACTTACAAACCATATAATTATTATTATTATTATCATTATCATTATTATTATTATTATCTTTCCAGTGCAGCATATCGTAATTTCGAACTTAAAGCATCATCTTTTCAGCCTTTTTCTTATGATGCATCGTTCGAGATGTGCTTATTATATAAATGCAGTCAGTACGCAGCACACGACCAATAAACCGGATAAGTACTGCTTCTCAGGTATACCTTAACCATATTCTTTAACGAAATAAGATCGAAAATTATCGATAGGTTAACAATCGACCTCGCTAATCAGATGTTGGTCTTATCCAGGGATTTGCACAACAGAGTTTAACTGGCCACCAGTTTCCCTAATTGATTCTTTATAAGCGTTTACAAAATGCGCAAGATGCCGCCCGAAATTTGGTACCTGCTGCCAAACAAAGTGGTCCTCTTACTACTACAGGCTTGACAACTCAGTCATATCTTCTCGTTCCATGACCCTAACTGGCAGCAAAGTAGGCGACGGTGACTTACTTATTATGATGATGTTTCTCACGTGCTGTCAGACAGTGAATTATTACACAACAAGCTTTCAGAGACTTTAAAGCTAATGGAGCCACAGCTCGGGCATTTGCATAATGCTGTCAGGCAGTCAAGCGATGATTTAACTCCTGTCCTTGGCAGATGACCAGAAGCTCTGGACATTGTTGCTCTACGTTACCTTAAAGCTGGGTGGGCATGTCAAAAAATAGTTTTTCTTTTTACAGTACTTTTCTCTCTCAAAATTATCGATGGTGCCCATCGAGCCAATTTCGCAAAGAAAGAGCACCGTTCTGTTACCATGCACATGTGTAATATGATGCGCGCAGTGGGGGTAAAAATTCGGACTTTGCATAATGTAACATCTCAGGCAGAGGCGTTAGATCATGTTGACAGACACCTGAACGATGTTTTAATGGAATAATAGGATATCATATGATTTAAGAAGGTCTGTAGGACCATTCAGCTTTCTTTTAAGCTTGTGTCATGTTCATACTCCTCTCCCCACCTCAACGCCCCCTACCCATACACACATCCAAAGATTACGTTCCCTCAGTGGAAGCTATCGAGTATTAAGCCAAATGATACAGTTGCACATGAATCAATTACTGGATCAAATCGTAGACGCTGGACCGCAAATTAGATCCACACCCGCACTTTATTTCAGAAATTAGATCCCAGTACAATCCAGGAGGGATTTCGGTAATGGGCCTGGTGAATTCGTGTTGCGACCTGGTTTAGTAAGTACATGTAAGTTTGCTTATCATTCTAGGTGACTAAGTAACGAATTTTGGGCCTTTGAGGTCACTCATTCCAAAACACGCCTGTGGTGGCACATACTGATTAGTAGTCGGTGTATCAATTCCTGCAGTGATGTACAAGTACATAGCAGAGCTGAACGGCCAAATTATATCCAATAGGTCCCAGTGTTGAGATCACTGAAATGCCTGCCTGTATAATACATTATATTATTCATCGTTCTCAAATTTGAGATATAAATGCATTATTTGGAAAGAATGTGCCCGTTTGAACAGAACAATTGTCACGTACATCTTTTTATCCTCTGGCACGGAAGCCCCATAATAAAGGGTGTGTAAAGAACACAAACAATAATTCTACAGGGAAAAAAAATGTCTGTTCTGTCTTTATCTGTATTCCTCATCTTTAATCAGCTATGTTTTGGCTCCAAGAGATCGGCGATAACCTTATATAAACAGCATTCTTCGTAAAGTCATTAGATGCTTAATTATACCTACCTGTCAGAGAAGTCTTGGTCACTGCTGATGAAGCAAATCGATATAGGTTTTCGGAAACTACATCTGGATCTGTACGTCCCAAATTCAAGTACAATATTAGAAAACAGTCTATTGGATCACAGAGGCAAATCAAAATTAACTCTCGGTACCTTCTTAACAGTAACTGTGGCTTGATCGGAGCGTACTTAGATAACAGTATCCTGCATTTTATGATTATTCTGGATAATCGCAACTCCTTTTATAACCAATATTATCCAAGCTCCAAGTGGTTGTGATTAAAGGGCTCATAATAATATGTTATAGTAGTTGTTGATGTGGTCTCCTCTTAGGGACCATTAGTAGTGCCATAAATTCCTGTTTACCTCCTGACCTGGCTGATATCGCTAGGCTAAGGCTAATACATAACGTTATACAATTTCAGTCCTATGCCACCGTGTTAGAGCTAAACATGTATCTGATAAATTTATATATATATATATATAAAACATTGCTAGAATTTATAAAGATGATGTTATTTTGATCAAGAGGAAAGGTCCGGACCAATATCCTTTGGGAGACACGATGGGCATGTTAAGGCACCGTGAGATTTGAGGTTTACTTTTCTAGCGAGGCAGAAAAATGCAGTTTTGCTCTTTGATATGTTTCTTAAACAGGTTGTTTTTTTTCTGGCTCATACTCAACATATACAGGCAACATAAGCTCACACCAGAACAACAACAACAACAACAACAACAACAACAACAACAACAACAACAACAACCACAACAAGAAAAACAACATCAACACCATCACCACCACCACCAAAATACAAGCGAGAGGACAAAATATAGCTTTAAATCAGAGAAACTGTCATTCATTGAATATACAACTGCGTACATGAAAAGAAACAAAGAAAACAACGACGATAACAACAACAACAACAATTGCCCCATCTTTACGGTTGACATTACATGTATACGCGTTTCATAGAAATACTCAATTTCCTCTTGAATTTTTGATTATTGCTCGTACTTTTTTTTTTGTTGCTTTTTAGTTGCAACGGATATTATTTCGGTTTGTTTATGACTAGATCTATCATTACTTTTTTTTCCCTCTGAAATCAAAACAGAATCTCGAAAATATCGAAAGAGAGGTCAACAGATAAGGCAGAACGGAACAATAGATGTGACGGCAAAGTGCACTCTTTAAGTATATAAGGGGCACCAGCAAGCCCTCCACATTTCATTGACCAGATATGAATATTTAGGTAAGACTCTGGCACCGTAGTGGTGTTACACAATAATTCTCAAAGTCCAAGGTCAACGGTCTGATTACAGAAGAACTTTCGAGTTGAGAGCGCTGGTTTGTTTCGCCAGCAGATGTATATGTTGGGGGAAGGGTTTCGGGGTGTATGTATTTGCCTGATGTAAATAGGTGAATGAATGGAAATAAATCTGTGTGTATTATTTTGGGGGTATGGATGGGGCGTGGGGAAGGGGGAGGGGGATATTTATTGCAAAATTTTCAGCGAGATTCGTCTTTTCATTTAAGGCTGGGACAGCAGTTCTTTTGCCACACTTACTTCAAATCCGGTCACCCTCATATTTTCCCCTCGCTGCCCCCCC
>JAWQUT010000355.1:783586-793675 GCA_033807755.1 Ellobium chinense | reverse complement strand
AAGGGGGAAGAGAGACAGAAAGGAAACCAATGCAAAGCTTATAAAGGTGGTATACATGTAGTGTGGTGGAAAATGAAGCGCTAAGCTTTACTTTGACCATGAGCGCAAGATAAATCTTATCCCTCCACCTCAGCGGTTATCAGAAGTCTTTTGTCCCAACGCCGCCCGATTATCTTGATAAACACCTTGGCACGAAATAATAATTAAGTTCAAAATCTAGTTTCAGCCAGCTGTCAAAATTTACAGCATTTTGATTTGGTGTGTATTAAGGGCGGCAGAGAATTCAGATATGAATGCGTGAGTTCTTGCAAAGGTTCAAATTTTCATTGATATCATAATTATTATCCACCACCCGCTCAACGATTATAATCTTAAGTCGTCTTCATGCTATCATATGCAAGATCTTACAATATAGATTAGCTGTTTTCTCTTCTTTAATTTGGATTGTCCATCGTACTCCTAACTTATGATATACATGCAAAATTAAATAGATCATTGCGATTTCTGTATTTGTGTACAAGGGTGCCTCCAAAATTTCAAGCTGCCAGGTAGGAAGACTGAATTTTAATGCAGTCTAAGCTATCACTTTTTGTGGCAACATCTCTTTAAAAAGATGTACAATACAGACATACGAAGGTAAAAGAACTGCAAAGCAATAACAGAAACGTCTGAGCGCCACCCCCGTCTAGGCGCCACATAATGATAATTATTACTTGACAATACTTTGGTTCATTTCAGACGTTAAGCCTTCGTCGACAGCAGAAAAATAACAACAAAACTTCACTAAAGATGGAAATATAATGAATGGGATTATATATGTGCACAATACTGTATGCGGGGGGGAGTGAAATACGTGTACAAATTAATGGGGGAGGAAGTAGTAGAGCGTGAGCGAAGAGCACGGGTGCTAAGGAGCGCCCAGTGAGGCGGGGAGGAAGTAGAAGGAAGGCGGGGCCGACCGCGAAAGCGAGCACATGATTGGCTGGTGGTGAAATTAGGACCGCCCACTGGGAACAAGTAAACGTAGGAGAGAAGAAAAGACTAACTGATAAAAGAACATTTAGCCGAACCTGAGCTACAATAAAATGAAAACAAAAGTCGGAGAGGGGACCTACTGTGTTGTTGACACATATGACTGACATGACATTAGGATAATTACAAACCGATATATGCAACAAAAAACAAAAAATGCCAAACAGACCTCAGATATTGTGTGCTATTCTCAGTATGAGGGATTGTTTATAGAAATGCCCTCGAAATTCCTATCCCTTCCGTTCGTCCCAGCCCCCTCCCCCTTCTCCCATCAATACCCCTCCCTTCTTTCCGAACGGAGCCCCTCCCGAACAAAGATGATTTATATTGAAATCATGCTACGATCTCTTAAGATCGCTTCACAAGGTTTGTTCTTGGCTTGCAGGGTGAGGTGCCAGCAGAAAAACAAAAAAGTGTCATTTCATTAGTATCCTAGTGTTTTGGGAAAAGGATTAAGTTACGGCTAAATCGAGCACATCAACCTTAAGATCTTTCTTTTTTTTTATTTATTTGGCGATACTTTTCTGGCATATTTTAATACTCTTGAATTATTGCATTGTCTGTGCAACTCATACTGTTCTAAGTGTTTCCCTGTTTTCCAAGAATGACATTGTAGCTTCATTCACATAAACACAGGGTTTTTATATCAGTGATCCCTATTATCAAATTAATTTTCTCAGCTGTTACATAATTATATAACTTAGATGTTTGAAGGTTGCAGCAGGAACAGATAATATCCATCTCAAGTGTTCACAAAATTTCAGTGACACCGACACTGATGACATTAACGTGCGGAACTTAAAGTTTTGCATTTTTATGTGGTATCCTAGCTGGTGTATTACTGAATTATTGACGTTCCGCTTATTATGACAGATATTATTCACAAATTATACACTTTGTGATGAAGTAGAAGTTATCATAGCCTAAAGTGTAACTTAAAATTTATAAAGATCCTACTATTATTATTAGATTATTAATAAATGCATACTGGATGAAGGCGGCATCAACGGCAACGTGGAGAAGAGAGCTGGTATTGAAGATGGCAAAGGCTGGAATCACCTAATATGAAGGAGTTGCGGAGGGGCAGCATGAAAGAAGTGGTATGAGCTTGCCGGCTTTTTGTTGATTAGATACACTTCGCCAGGAGCTTCAAGCTCAAAAGAATATAATTTTATGTATGATCACAAATAGATATGTATAGAAGGGCAGGAAAAAAGGAAGGAGAGAAAGAAGAGAGGAAGGAAAGAAAGAAGGAAGAGAGGGAGGATGGAAGGAAGGAATAAAGGTAGGGAGGAAAAAAGGAAAACAAAATAATGAAGGGCAAAAGGAAAGGAAGAACTAGAAAAAGAAGAGAAAAAGACAGAGGAGAGAATCAAGAGAATAACGAAGGATTACATGACGAAATGAAAGAAAGAAGGAATTCGGAAAAAAATAACTGAATCTGCTTACTTAACCTCAGAATGTTAATATGACACTAACCCACAAATAAATAAACGACTAAGTTATGATGGCCTTATAGTACATACATGTATGCTGGGCAAGTCCTCGAGTCTTTTCCTATCTGCGGAGTTCCTATCTTTATATCTGGAGTCCATCACGAGTGTAAGTGATGGTACAGACATTGGACCTTGTCGAAGACGAGACTATCTTTCATCACGTTTCTCACCGCCCTTTTCACTCCTGACTTAGTCTCACATGTTGGCACATCAATTGACTACCTTTCTGGCTCACATGCATGTATCTAGGACCAGATAAGATTTGAGACCTAGATAATGGCACCAACCGCAGGCCAGGCCATTGGGAAAGGAAAGTGTATCAACCCACATGCGGTTACAGATTTTAACTGTAACTACTGTAAGAGTAACCTTAGCCCTTGTTGTTGTGATCGACTCAAATTTGCTTCTCCCCTTATCCCACCTCATTATGTAAGTCATATCATGCTTACTGAGAGCAAGGCTGATAGCTCTTGGGACAGATGAGGCGATTGCCCCAGGACTTCGGGTTTCTCTTGAAGTAAAAGAGACCCGCGCCTCTCAAAAACCTTTGGGTCCACTAGTGTCAACTTTTGTATCATCGACGGACCGATGACGAACCATCATTTCGTTGCTCCAGGATCCCGCACCATCTTCAGTACAACTCAAAGTGATGTTAAGGAAGTCCAAGGAAGTTTGAGCTAGGTGTTTATTGGTAGACGTATCGTGTTCCAAGACGAGTAACCTGTACCCCGCCTTTACATAATACATGTATTGCCAACATACGACATGATACAACACGTTAATGTGACCATCGTTCCAATCAAAGTGGCTCTAAAGTGCCAGTCTCAGATTACATTATAATTGGACTCAAGCATTTCTTATCTTACAATGGGTATGGCACTTGTGAGAAGGTGAAGAGAGAGAAAGTCAAAGAATAGTCCATAGGTCTAAAGATAATTTGTACGACCTGGAATAATTAGTTCAGTTTGTGGGCCGCTAACCTTATTTTGGAATCAGTCCATTCACTTATGTCTTGATCCTCAACATGGGAGTACGAAAATCTGTGAGTCTGGGTTGGTCTCCAGCTATGGGCTTATTCGAACTTCGCCCTAGCAGTTTCCAAAAGGCTATTTTTTTTGTTTTTTTTATTTAAAGAATGAACTTCAAAGTTCATGTTTTCCATTTTCTTACTATGTGATTTTCCCGCTCTTTGTTTGGATACTTATGGCGACCCTGTCATTTTGTTCGTATCTATCTGAGAGGTTAGACTTTTTAATAGAGAGGGGAGGGGGGCTTTTTGCAAATATCCATCTCTGAATACAGTATACGGTACGATACATTATTTTCATGTTGTTCTTGTACAACCTACAAAAGTCAAATATAAACGATAAAACCATTAAAGGATGACATGGAGTTAGCACAGGTGGTACACGTAGAATCCCAAGCAAGCAACAACCATTACTGTACCATAGGAAATTAAAAAAACAAAAAACACACTTTCCTACTGACTTCCTCTACTTAAACCCTTCTTCTCTCTCTTTCGTTCTCTTGGTCTTCATCCCTCGCTCCTTCTTTCTTTCTTTCTTTCTTTCTTTCTTTCTTTCTTCCTTTCTTTCTTTCTTTCTTTCTTTCTTTCTTTCTTTCTTTCTTTCTTTCTTTCTTCTCTCTCTCTCTCTCTCTCTCTCTCTCTCTCGTTCCCTCGCATATTCACATAATACATGTATTTGAAGAAGTCATTGCTGTACATTGTACATTTATCAGTTAAGCTTACTGAAGTAAACCCCAGGCCCAGAAATACTTAAAAGATTTCCGTAAGCGAAATTACTTTGCTTCGGAATCACTTCTGTCACTTATGATTGACCATCTTCTGAACACATATATATATGCCTATTTCTTGTAACTCTTCTCGTTTCTATATGGGCATCTCGGCCCAGATAGCCCGAACCCCCTCCTGTCCTAGCCCCTTCTCCCCAGCCCACGTGTACGGGCGCAGCAGACACATAATTATGTCAAAATCTGATCACCTGGTAAACAAAGGCACTGACCGTCTATCCCTCGTGGGTGAGCTTATCATGACCTATTTTTGAGAATCATTCTTTTCACTGATGTCTTGACCGCATTTTGAAGTTTCACATAAACAAATTGTTGTTATTCCCTTGTTGGCTTCCATCCTTGTACGTATGTACGAGTCGTAGGCCCACAGACCAGTAGAATTTCACGATCTCGGACCCAATGTGTACTTGAATTCCTCACATGCTGAATGCAAAACTCTGATTCCTAGACTTGTTTTTATGTATTGAATTGACTTTTCTGGATTAGCCTTTAAAAAAAAAAAAAGGCTTGCCAGGTGGCTTAACTAGGTAAATCGGTTTGAAAGGATTTTTTAGGACCCTACAAATCGCCTATGCGAATGCATGACCCATTTTTTCAACATTCTCTGTTCACGATTTCTAACGTTCATGTGAGCACGTCATTTTCCGTGAAGCTGTAAGCATTCATATTTTATCCATTTCGTTTCGGCCGAGTTTTTTGAAGTAAAATTTTATGAAGAAAACTTTAAAAAAAAATTATTTCAAACTCAATCAATCCAATGTCACAAACTAGTCTCTAGTTAAGGCAAACTGAAAGAGGAGGCTGTACAAAATTTGACCAAAACTGACCAAAGCAAACCGGTGATATTCCCGAATAACGAAAACTGTATATTGATGTAAGGACTTTATCAGCTGCGAATGGAAGAGAGACAAGTTAAAAATAACTTTGCTGTTTTTGGTCACATGTGTTGTAAGAGACAGGAAACAAGATATTATGGGACAAATATTCACCATTCGTTTGTAGCAGAACGTTGAACGAATAGGCCTGAGGCAGGGAAGAAGGCTTTTGCAGCTTGGACAAAATGAAAAACAGAATGTGTTTAAAATTTATAAATAATATGACGCAGTCTACTGACAGTTTCTATATTCTTGCTAAACTTTCAGTATGCATATCATTTGAGGCATCACATTACATTCAGAATGATACGAAAGGATGGAGAGAGTGCCTGGATCCAGGAGGACAATTCCAAAGCCTGCATCACAGGCCTTATAGAATAAAGAAGAAATAAAACTATTATTTAATTTTTATCTTATAGTTGTTAAGGTGCCGAAGAGCGGTTGTTATACGAAGGGAGGTAACCAAGTTTTCCTAAAGCAAGGCCAGTAATCAGTATAATAAATAATTAAGAGTATTGTAAATTGTCAATAAAGAGAGGCAATATAACAACTTATAGCAAAGTAGTTCTTTTCCGCAAGTATGAACGCATATATTGTAAACCATTAATGAATATCATACAATTCAATGGATGTCTACATGATTACTGAAATACATTTCCACTGCTAGGTTATCTTTGCCCATAATATTTTTCATTATGTTCTTTTGGTAATTAGTATAGTGTTAAAACTCTGTATTCAAGCAAGCGCCCATACGCACCTCCTCCCTCAGCTTCGGGTTTAAGATCATAATTACCAGTCGGAAAGACAAGGCCGCCTTGTAGTGGTGCCCCCGTTTTTCCTTTTGTTCTTTATTTGTGGGTGGTATTACTACCCTACGATACCACTGATATTCAAAATGTCACTCTCGGGTAGCACCACTTACTGTTATAGTTTGCAGTGTGGTTTGTAAGTCAAACTCAGAAGCTTAAGACTGTGTGTTGAACTCTGTGACCTGGTGGCCTATGCTGTCGTGTCTGTAGGCAGTGAAAAAGACGCTTCATAACCCTTTCTCCACTCGACTCAGGTGTAAACGAGTACCTGGCTTTAGAGCTGGGGGAATCAGGGCGCTGCACCGCGGTTAACTAGCAATGATTTCATTTGTGTTGTTATTTTCTTATATGTATGAAGTGTATTGTTCTATGAGTTTATATTATGAAATGTATAACACTGTATGGCATTGTAAGTCAACTTCCTTACCAAAATTCATAACAATCGTATTTTTCATTAAAATTTAAGGGAAAAAAAGTTGCTTTCCGCCCTCCTTTAGTCAAAATCCTGCAATTAGGTTTTCTAGATTTTTCCATCTCGGTACACGTCTGGATGTTATGGATGTATTATATTAATGATAGGCAGGAATTCATTTTGAAATGTCCTTATCAGTTTATAAGTAAGGTATTCTTTTCTTGATAATCAACTATATAGTGTGTATCAACACTTAATTTTCTGCTAATAATGAAATGATGAATATTCATTCTATTGCATCCTGTTTCCCATCTCCTACAATACATGTGAGCCAAAACAGCAAAGTTATCTTTATCCTTTCTCGCTTCCAGTCACAACCGTTATCAGTGCTTATGTCTGATTTGGGGCAAAGGACATCTTTTAGATATTAGAGTTCAAGATGTCTAATGGGCTTAATCACACTGTCCAAAAACAAATCTTTTGCTTATTCGCTGGTCTTTTTAAGACAAGAGATTTCAAGGTGGAGAATGAAGCCTGATCGTAGATGTCGATTATTACAACCCTTAATAGCAAAGATAAAAGTATTGTTAAATAGTAAATCAAGACTATGTTCGGGACAGTTACCTGTATTGTATTGAATTCAAGATTTTCTCTGCAACTTTTCAACTAAGAATTTTTATAATGACTAAAACAGTATTTTTTAAGTAATTTAGAATTCCCTGATGGATGTAATTGAATTTTCAATGTGATACAACATTGAATGAAAAGAGATAAAGAAAAATTCTTGTTTTTTTAACTTAAAAATCAATTTAAATCAACGTCAGCCATTCTGCACACCTGGCCTCATCCGTAGTTCTGAATTGACCATCTTTTTTTTTTCCAGTAAATGCACAATCGAACTTGGTTTGGTGACCTGCTTGTATGTCGAAACCACTAATCCATGCGACTCAATCTCAAGCACGACTTTTCATATTTCCTGTATATTTACCAGAAAATTATGGAAACCATATGTATAACATCACGGAAACCATTCTTTTTCATTGTCCCAAATAGAATGAAAAATAATTAAAAAATGTGCATAAGGCAGATGTCAGATGTTTAATTTGGTAACTACCTACAAAAGACTATTCAGCTGCTTTGAGGCCACTTTAGTGGTAAAATGTTTTCTTTTTTATATTGAGAAGCGCCTACCAATTTGCCCTTTCGAAATGCTATGCGGCCACCTATCGACGGCTACCTTGATGAAGTAATTTCTTGTGAACTAGATGAGAAAATCATTATGTATATATTGAATAACAACAACAACAACAACAAAACCTATCTGTTTAAGACGAACACCTGTCTAAGACGATCCCTTTTTAAGGAGCGATAGCGATAGATGGTCGTCTTATACAAGTTTGATTTTATGGTCATTTGTACCTACAGTACTCCAGCAAGAAAAATGTTCTACTGTTGCCAAAATGGTGATGGCTGTTATAATCTTATTATCATATTATCATTGAGTTCACATTATTGTATTGTATGACGCACACTTCTTAATCTAAGAGGGATTTTAAATAATATTTTACAATAGGACACAAAGAAATAAGTGTATAAATAAAACCAAGCCTCCAGCATTCCAATAGTTTTGACAATAACCAATACAGTAGCATCAATTCTAATACCATTATTAACACCAATACAGTTGCCTTGCGGTTAGAACGTATTTGACGTAAGCTCATGACCGTCACGCGCGCAGGGCGTGTAACTGTAAGATTTTGGACTTTGTATACTCTGACCGAGTGGTTTGTGTAAGGTGGGCAGAAGCGTTACATCATGTTGACAAAAATTTAAAAGACTATTTATTCTAATAATAGGGTATCATTATTACAGTTTAACATAATCTATAAGACAATCCAGCCTTCTTTTAAAAGGCTCAGTTTTTCTGCTATTCATCCGTTATTGCAGGTCGTAGAAGAACCCAGTGTTCAAGATGATCTATGGACGTTTCTGCTTGTGTTTTAGTTCAATAAAATTAGCAATACAGTAGAACCCGCTTAAGCGGGACACACGTAAACGGGACGACCGCTTAAGGGGGACAAATACCTGGGGAACGGAATTTTTGCTATTTTAATGTATACATCTGAGTGGGACGGCAACCCATTTAAGAGNAAGACAATCCAGCCTTCTTTTAAAAGGCTCAGTTTTTCTGCTATTCATCCGTTATTGTAGGTCGTAGAAGAACCCAGTGTTCAAGATGATCTATGGACGTTTCTGCTTGTGTTTTAGTTCAATGAAATTAGCAATACAGTAGAACCCGCTTAAGCGGGACACACGTAAACGGGACGACCGCTTAAGGGGGACAAATACCTGGGTAACGGAATTTTTGCTATTTTAATGTATACATCTGGGTGGGACGGCAACCCATTTAAGCGAGGCGACTTGGGGCCAGATCTCCGTAATATACACGCTGCTTTTGACAGGAATGCTGCAAATTGTCACTATCATGCTGTGTCCCAGTGATTGTTTACCTTTGCCCATCAGCTGAAAATCTGACAGCTACAAAGAAGCTTGTACCGACGATACCGATTGCCACCCTTACGTTTCGTGAGAAGTGATGGACACTATCTCCCCATAGCCTCTTGTCAGGCAGTTTACCCTTCGGCGCACGCATGGACGAATCAGAGCGGACATCCTAGCCGCTGGTCATTTAACCCGCGCATGCATCAACGGATCAAGATTAAGTAAGCCCCGCCCCCTGTCAGCCACACTTTTATCCTCTTTTCAGCTTGGCAATGATTGACACTTACGAGCCTTACCTGCACTATTGCACAACACTAGGCTGGGGTGTCGTTCACATAGGCATGACCATTATTCGTGTTGCGTAAAGGCTTTTTCACACATGCCGATCGCGTTGCGCTCTGGCCAGATGTGGAGAGAGAAGTGTGACGCTTATCTTTGCCGGTGTTTACGATCATTTGAAGCCAACAAAAATCCCGTTCCCCGCAAAGAATGACTAATTTAATATGCTTTGCAAGTCTACTGAAAGTGCAGTTAGACTGCAATAAGTATATTTTAAACAGTACAGATACAATTTAAATCTGACTCCGTTGTCACACTTCACTAGCAACAAGTAATGGTTTTCCCTTAACTTGAATGAAAGGCACAAACTATCTAAGAAATCACTTTATAATGGATAGTCCGCCTAAGCGGGACATCCACTTAAGGGGGACGATTCGTCGGGAACGGAGCCGTCCCGCTTAAGCGGGTTCCAATGTATGTCACGTCTCACTAATATTTTTATCTCTCAACTTTTACCTTATAATTATTTCGGTATAAGATCATTCCGATCGCCCGACCCAGTCCAAGTTTTTCATAGTGTCCGAAGCATTTCTCTTTGGTGCGTTACGGTACGTCAATAATCACATCGCCTGAAGGATGTCAATGGCCCACCAACTAAAAACGTATCCTTTGCTTAAGGACTGCCCACAGAATACTTTCGCGACGCTACAGAGACCAAACAAACACTGTCCCATAATTTTAATCCCACTTTCCATAATGCAAAATATATACAAACAAATCAGATACAAGTACATGCTTACATTACAAACAGTGCTATCCTACCACAGCACGGATTCACCCGAAGGCTAAAAACAGGATACTAACAGGTTTTT
>JAWQUT010000355.1:734726-747546 GCA_033807755.1 Ellobium chinense | reverse complement strand
TCCATTCCTTCCCCTACCTGCACACATAAATAACTACAAACTTTATTGTGTGTGTTTGTGGGAGGTGGAAAGGGGAGATCCCGAAACTGTGTCATACCATAAGTTGAGATGCTCTGGAAGGGAGTGAAAGGAAGGGGTAGATTCTGGGTCTTCAGTTTATCAATGCACGTACAGATAATGAAATTCGTTCTATAAAATTACATATTTGATCATTATTGACACTATACGAATCACCCATTCTACAGAAGGGGACTGGTCTCGCTGATTAACCATAGTTGATGTGTTTCCTACAAGAAAACAAAAGATAATATTCAAGTGTAAATGGTGCATTCAGGTATTGAAATACGCACTTAGCAAACGTCCTGAGAGCCATTTCAAAGTAAAATTTGAAGCAGGTCATCACAGTTATAATGAAACAAATGGAAACAGTGATGAGTCAAAAACATAAGCCCACCGTTATCTTTTGGATTTTTAACCTCAATAAATTATTTCCTGTGATCTCATTAAAGTTATTGTCATCGATATTTGATATTGGAAATGCAATAGATAGTCAGGTATATAATGCACATTAGATTATGTCCATCTATTCTATCAAAGTGAATGATAGTAAAGAAAAAAAATAGCCACCACATGATTATCATGCTAGTGACCTTTTCAATAATTAATGAATGCTGTGACCCCCCACTCGCATAATCGGCCTTAGCTGCCATAATCGATTCTACCTGATCGTAATCCGCTTAATAGCAACTTTTTCCATTCTCTTGTGAAGGTGCTGTTTAGTGGGGTCAACGATGCATTGAGGAGAGGATGTGAGACATTTTGAAAATAACCCAAGGATGCTTTTTGTTTTGTAATCTTACCTCTAACAATAACAATAACAATAACAAACAATAACAAGAATAACAATAATTTACTCAGCTCGAGTACAATGCATTACCTATTAGCAGACATATACAATAAGTAAAGGTACATCGATACAGATTTGTGCAGGAGGGCAATGAGAGCTGTCATGAAATGACTTTGTAAAGAGATCTATGACAATGTTAGATGTATCGAGGACTCTTCCTGAAGCTAGTTATGTTCTTATTTCATTCATGATTAATTTCATTGGATTACAGGTTTTTTTTTATAAAAGTCTAAGTATGTAAATGTTCTTCGAAAATGACTGAATTCGGTAGTCTGGGTTATTTCGTAGGTAAGAATTTCTTTATTTCTTCCTTAAATTAAAGATAACAGAGTAAGTCATGAAATTCATCTTCTCATAGTTACATACCGCACATATCAACGCTACTGTAACGTCTAGTTTATATAAGTAGTCTATGGTTAGCCGTCTGAAATTTAACTATGATAAGAAGCTTGCTGACTCCCGTGAAGTAAAAATAAATTTCCAGTTTTCAATCTTCCTTCAGATAACTGTGAATTTGGCCTTTGCTATTGTTACCGGAGTCATTATTGGCTGATTGACTCACACCTTGGAAGAGTCCCTGGAATTTGCCCCTTTGAGGGATCTCTGAATCATCCATCGGGGAACAGCAGATGACTTGAATATTCCTTTTCTTCTTTCTCTCATTCTCCAGACATGTTTGCAAGTAATGACTGGGTCGGTGATTCATAATCTCCTTTTTAATTTTCAAACAAGTGTAATCGTAGAATTGGACTTTATGTTGACTGATGCGTCATTAAGACACAAAGACTTCGCAACCAGTAAAGTTAGCCTTGCGGTATCGCAATCCGCTTATTGACATTTTCCATTTAAGAGCACTACATACTGCTTGAGATATTGCTGATTATATAATGTATTGTATTATATTGTATAGTACTGTATTGTATTGTATTGTATAGTGTTGTATGGTATGGTATGGTATGGTATGGTATGGTATGGTATGGTATGGTATGGTATGGTGCGGTGTGGTAGTGTAGTGTAGTGTAGTGTAGTGTAGTGTAGTGTAGTGTAGTGTAGTGTAGTAGTGTAGTGTAGTGTAGTGTAGTGTAGTGTAGTGTAGTGTAGTGTAGTGTAGTGAAGTGTAGTGTAGTGAAGTGGAGTGGAGTGGAGTGGAGTGGAATGGAGTTTTCCCTCAATGACAATCCCTGTAAAAAATGATCAAAATTACGAATGATTAGATATTAATTTTCATTACAGTGAGTTTCTTAAACAGGAATTAGAACATTTTGTTACTCAAAAAACTGCTATCTTAAAGCAGAAATTTCGATAAAACTGACTGCGGTTAAGTGAAGTTGACTATTATTCGTATGCGGTTAAAGGAATATTGCATTTACATCCACCATTTTCATACCAATGCAAAGTGGAAGCCTAAATGCTTGAGTTCTTTCAACACCAGGAAAAGATAACCAAATGTGTTTTCGAGACCTTTGTACTATTGAAAAATTTTTGTTATCGGTCCTTGGTGCTGTGCTGTCAATATCCTAAATTGCAACAGCACTTCTGTCCCTCGGGTCCCATTTCCTGAAGTGTCCGCTAAAAGACAATGGCCAATTCCCAACGTTTATGCCAACACTGCAGACTTTTATGATTGTTTCCCTTGTTAAAAGGAGAAACAAACGGTGGCTTTTAAGGCTAAAATGGCAGATGGAGTAGATAAGAAGAGAGAGAGGTAGGGAGAGAGAGATGGAGAAAGAGAAATATGGAGAGACATACAGCAAGCGAAATAAAGAGAGAGAGGTATAGTATAGAAAAAAAGAAACTAGACAGACAGACAGACAAACAGACAGACAGACAGACAGATATGAATTGTGAAAGTAAAATGACATCTCCTTGTAATTTCGAGATACAGTAAAACGCAGATGGGCAATTTCAAGGAAATATCATGTCAGTTACACCAATCTCAAAGAAAAAAAAAGTGGATTTGACAACAATAAACTTTTTTTGTTTTAAAGAGGGGTTTCATTTATTCTTTAAATATAAACCAAAACTGATTCCTGCAAAGTCATAGCTTTTCAGAAATTAGTGTATGTGACATATCTTAGTGGAATTGCCTTGATATTACGATCACGCTTGGTCTGAGCATGTTCAACAGCATTACCATGAATATAGATCCCGTTGATATAAGGTCTATGACGGGCTCGGAACAATCATCCACGCTACTAGGAGAGATGGTAATAGAGAGTTTTCATCTCAAAGTTGGGATCTCTTACTGACCCTTACGGCAGAGATAGCATGCACAATGACATTTTCTAGTGTTACAATTCTACTGCATATTACGAACTGGACTTAAAGTTTATACGACCCTTTTTGTAAAGTGCAGTGTAATAGTAACACCAGGAAATGCTACTAAAGGCGAAATAGGGAAAGAGGCGCTGCAATATCAGCGGTTTCAGTTTACGCAAGTTGCTGGTCTGCAAAAGAATGCCAAAGTTTGGACACCCTTTTCATCTAAACTATACTGCAAAAAATCTAAATAAAAGACCCTTCTGAAGATAGTATAGAATTTGAGAGCGGTGGTAGCTTAAGGCTTACTTCTGCCATACCGGCCCGCAAAGGAATTCGCATCTGTAAATGATAGCTCTGTTATCTTTATATCCATTCTGTAGATCTTATAAGAATGTTTATAATATGCTGAATGTTGTTTTCCTCACTCATTGTGTTGTAGAACGTTTAAATAACGCTAGAATAGTTAGCAACAACGAAGAGAGATGCAATCCAACTTGCGAAGCCCACGAAAATATAATGTGTTAATATTGGTATAAGCCAGTGTTCTGCCAAAGTACTTCAAGACAAACCCACAATGCGCAGCGAGAAGAAAAAGAATAGTACAGTACGTCTATATTTCTGTTGTCAATTGGCATAGCTTGGCCATGATGACGAGAAGAGCAGTGAATGAAATTTGAAGACTCAAGGCAAAATAAGGAAAGGGGCACTGCAAACTCGCAAAGCTTTATGCTTAGCAATATACACTTTTTAATATACATGTAACAAGACATATAAATCTTTACAAGGAGTAGAAAACTCAATGATAACATCATACCATAGATTGTGGTAGCTTAATCATCGCTTCAGGCCATTCAATGGTTTTCTTATGTCAACACTAGGTACTCCTGCTTCATCCAACGGTTTCCCAATTAATTGTAACTAAGATGGTTTTCAAACGTGATATCATGC
Source organism: Ellobium chinense (assembly GCA_033807755.1). Lineage (NCBI taxonomy): Eukaryota > Metazoa > Mollusca > Gastropoda > Ellobiida > Ellobiidae > Ellobium > Ellobium chinense. Next base: position 743,429 of record JAWQUT010000355.1, on the reverse strand, counting down.
AATTAATCATGCAATTAGAAATAATGGAGGATTACGGTATGATACATGGCGATGTCGTAAAGTTTAATAACACATGTTTTCTTGAAACATGAAAACCCCTATTTTCACTGTAGAGCAAAGACTCGATGATATTTTCACGCCGTGGAGTGTGGTGACTTAATCATCTTTCCTGGCCACTCAACTGCCTTTTCACGTCACCATTGTCTCTGGACCATAGCCCCACTTTGTCACAGAAGAGCGGATTCCGGCCGCCATCTTGGATGCTTTGTTGTGTGGGCGATCTGTTACCCTTGGTGCATTAACGACATAATGGTGCAGGCATGCTGGGTAATGCGCGCCGCTTTGTGTGGCAGAGAGCAACCAAAACAAAAGTTAACGCACCAAACATGGCGCGCGCTGGCGTTAATTGATCGTATCTAAGTGCGCTGTTGTTAAGTGGGCAAAATAACTTCTGAAAGGGGCGTCGCATATCCATTTCATGAGACCCCACTATATTCCCCCAAATTACAGTTTTAGTTTCAGCTTAGGTTACTATAGGCATGTACCAATTCTTAACATAAATCTGCATTTGAATGTTGTTAACAAATTATCCATTCGCACCTGATTTCGTACTGTTATCTGTAGCACATCAGTCCTTCCATTACTATTGCGGGAGCTTAATAGGCTAAAATGCCTCGACTATCAGAGTTGATAATAGCAGATATAAATTCTTTCCTTTGAACAGATTTATACCGCAAAAATGGTGAAATGCATCAGTGAATTTGTCATATTTTTTTGGTCATTTTTTTTTTCGTAGACAGCTTTTTTTCAAAGGGCCTAAGCGGTTTCAGTTTGCGCAAGCAGCTGGTCTGCAAAAGAATGCAAGATTTTAGACCCCCTTTTATCTAAACTGAAACTGCAAAAAAATCTAAATGAAAAACGCTTACTGAAAACAAAAGGTCTAGTCTATATATAACTGAGCACAGTGGTAACTCCAGACCTGCAGACTAGTCTTGGCATTTTCGGAACGTTCATGTCTCAAAAAGGCATTTCTAGGTAGACTCCCGCAACCCGTAGTGCCATCTACGTTCACAGATTAATAAATATGAGAAGCTACCTAGGGATTTTTTTTTATTTATGATATGCATTGTCATCAGCTTTCAATCATAGTAATGCATACACATACAGCAATTAACTGGATATAAATCTTACATGGTCTGATTTCCTGGTAGTATTACAGATTTTGATAAAATCCTTAATGGAGTCGTTGTTAGCCGCCGCGAAGCAGCATCTAAATCCCTCGTCCCTTCACCGCCTATTTGCCCAGCTTTAAAGAAAAGCATACATTATTTACATCATGTTATTGTGAAAAGGAAGAAATAAAGTGTCTTTTCAAAGGACACTGCAATAAAAAGCTTCTCTATCTGAAGTTGAATGGATTTCAGATTTAAATCATTCATTATTGCGAGCACAGTATATTTTATCCGCAGCTATAGTTATATTATTTTCCAGTGCTTACAACATTCAAGAAAATTGACCTTTAAAGCTATGGGAGATCTGGTTTTGCTTTCCATCTCGCTATAGGCGGGGTTCTGGTGACGGTCATGGCTGATCTTCAGTACACGTTACATCAGTAGCGTTTTAGAGATCTGGGATCCACTTCAGCATCTCTCATGCTTTTGTGTTCCTTGTTTTGACAGTTAATGTGTAATGCCTAATTGCATGTCCGTAGTTTCAAGCATGTTTATATGCGAGGCTGGTGCCAATTGGTGTAAAAAAATAAAAAACATAGTTGAAAGCGAAATTACACTGGAGGCCTAATAACACACTTAAAATTGTAATTCTGTGGCCCTGAATACGAATCTGATAATCCACAGTATATGAAACTGAGCAAAATGTCCCCGAACATATAAAACAAACAGATGAGAATATATAATTCATACAATATTACAGCATAATGCCAAGAGTTTACCGAACTCTCCAACTTTAGGGATGGTACATAGATGCGTTGTTTATCTGTTCTTTCTTCGCAATTATCCTAAGCTGTGTTTGTTCCGTCCCTGCCAGCGGCTGCATGAAAAGGGCGGTCCTTTTATTCTGTGGATCCTTAGCAAAGAGAGTATCAGTCTCTAGGCAAGTCAGGATAGCTGGAACTAGTGCGGAAGTGATAGAAAAAAGTGCGCTGACTTGCGAGTGGTGCTTGCTGTACTTATAGCTTTGCTTCGTTCATTGGCATACATATCACTGTTGATTCTTGCCACATCCTCCTCTGACACAAGCCTTCTCACTGATAAAAATTCCATTAACAAATATGAAACCCTATAAGGTTGTCGCCATTTTGCTGAGCGCTCACATCCGGTCTTCGCAAAAGACGCTATATTCTTAACAAACCTCTAACAGGTGTGCAGACCTCCTCAACGTTGCTGGCGGGACCAACCAAAAGCGTACCTTCAGTTTCTTTGGCTTATGTGGATTACCATATGTTCATGCGAGGCACAACAGAATTATAAATAAGAGTATTTCAGGCTCAAAGCTTTGAACTGTATTGAAAATAAAATAATATTAATAATGGTAATGATAATAAGAATAATGCTGTAACTAATAATAATAATAATTATGCACATTCTGATGGCACTGCTCTGACCCGGGATGTTTTACTTTCACTGTAGACTAAATAAGATGATACTCAAACAGTCGAACACTTTACAAAGTCGATAGTAGAGAATGATCTCTTGCAATCCAAGTTCTTGAGGTCACGCTGTAATGGCTAGGGGAGCCTCATACCATTATGTTTAAGATCTTTCGATAAAACGCCTATGTTGGTTTTCCCTCCAAAATCATTTTTTCTTTCTTTTTGCATATATCATATTTTTCTTTTTCTTTTTTTCACCCCTTCACGTCAATACTCATCTCCTAATAAAATGTTTCTGTGAATATGGGAATGCCCTCAATGAGGTCACAAACTTAGACAGGAATTTTGGTGAAGCAAAGAGCTTAATTCAAATAGAACCCTCTCAGTATTCTCAAACACAGTTTTGTTAAAGGTAAGCCCTTTTATCAAATGACGTTATATATCTCACATTAATGCATTATTGCTCCCACTACCAATACCCCCGCACTTAATAATTTTCGCAACTCTTTGGGAAAGTAGAGCTGCAGTTTGTAGGTGCTCATAGCTAACTTTCAAACGACAGTTTTCTTGCCTGAGGTCAGGTACCATCACTGCTGCAAGCTGACGGGTCTAGGATGCTGGGATCAAATTGCGTTTCCAAGACATTACAACGTGATCAGGACGGGACTCGAACCCCGGCCCTTTTGATTATGAAGTCTAATCGTGATAACCACGCACCGTCAAAGTGCTGCAAAGTAATAACCATAATACATCTACATTTTTTTTTTCGGATTAAACTGGCATAAAACTCTAGCGAATCTTTTAACGTTTAAGTGAGTAAAAATCATTCAAGGAGAAATTTGTTTGGTGTAAAGCTGATTCAGAATTCTTGTAAAATGTGGTCGCTAAAAATACTTTACTAATGATATGAAAATCGCAGAGCTCCAAAACGTCGCTCAACTTTTCACACACCGTTGAATGATTCCCATGGTTTAAAGCAAGAGCAAAACATTACTTTTTTGTGACTTACCATTACATTGGTGAATAAAAAATATATTACTTATGTAACCAGTGCATAATATGCATTTGGCGGCCACAACATAAGTTTATCTTTAATGATCTCCTCTCTTTCCCAAACATTCATCCTTTAGTGGACGAACACTGAATTTTTGGGCACCGCATTTGCGTGTGTTAGTCCACTGAGGCTGGTGTGTGGAAATCTAGAGACATAATAATATTATCCTAAAGTCTGGAAGTCTCCACACTGAATGAAGTGTTAGCTATTTGCACTGGAAGTTGCCCCACTCATAGCAGCTTGAGACAAATTCAGAACACATGCCACTGAAAGTCCTTTAAATCTTGCAGGTCTTGCAAAAATCATCTAGAATTCTTGATGCCTTGAAAACAGTATTTATCAAACATTTCGTTCCCCCAGTATATCTACTCAGTAAGTTGCATGTGCCACTTCTGCCACACGTTATCACCACATATATTGAATGATACAGCTGCATAGAGGTTTGTCCCTTAAACTTCATTTAGTGTAAACGCAGATAATGTTGTTTTGCAGTTGATAATGATGTTTGAATGCCCATATGTTACAATATTAATTATGCTATAACGTAGGTTCAAAATGAATAAAGCTGAAACTGAAACTGAACTAAAAAAAGAGAGGGTGACATTTAAGACTTATGTTGTGACCATGACACTATTTTTTTTTATTTATTGCATTAATTACAATAGCAACATGTCGTTTTCTCCCTCACTATAATATTATAATAAAATTCAAATGAACTGGCAATGTGAGGTATTCACCGTGAAGTGAATGAACTTTTGCCAAAGTTGAGCGTCATTCGGACGCTTGTGAAATAATGCTCAATGTATTATGAATCTGTATTGGCATATATGCCTATAATAAACAAAACTGAAACTGAAAGCTCAGTGTAACCTGGGTTCGTTTGAATAAAATGAATTGAATTGAATTGATTTTGATATGGTCTACTTTAAAAGATGTTATTTTTTTGGTTGAGGATATTTTTTAAACAAATGTTGACCAATTTTATACTAAATTTAACAAATGTTGACCAATTTTATACTAAAGAACTACCAGTTAGGTGACGTTTACCCGGCTGAAACGTTGGAAAATCGCTTGTGTTTCTCAACCAGACAAAAATCAGTAGCTTTTTTTTTTTATATCAGTCAGTCAGTCAGTCAGTCAGTCAGTCAGTCAGTCAGTCAGTCAGAAGTTAGTCTGTATATTTGTTTGTTTGTTTGTTTATTTGTTTATTTGTTTGGAAACACTCTATTATTATCCTATAGTTTTCCTCACAAAGATAACACAAGAGGAATGAAAACAAAGTTTCTGTTATTAAAAGACGTCCTTGTGGATAATAATTCTATACTTTCTCTCCCTCAGGATCCATAAGGTAAACAGGTGCTTATCAAACAAAACGTCATAAAAATGTGTAAAAAAAAACCACATCAAAGAAAACTACATTACCAAATGCTTTCAAGCACTGCAAAAAAAAAAAAAGTTTACAATTCACTCCTTTTATCCCAACCTACGAGAGCACGAAAACTATGTACAATAAGGCGGAGGAAGCGATAAAGCTGCGCTCTAGTGCTAGGATGACGAAAGATCGTTGTTTTTTTAAAATGCAAAATGCCTAAATGATGTTTGTCAAACCGTGAAGGCGTGTCTCGGCAAGCTTTAATCTTTAGATAACGTACCGTTGTCTAAATTATGCTAATAGGAAAATGTGCATGTGCAATTACATGTATCCAGAGTGGCATGCACTACTTTCTCACTGTACTGTAAAACCGTTCTGTGAATAAACTGTTTTCACATTACCTTGTCATTATGAAATAATGGCAGAAATTAAACGGGGAAAATGGGGGGAGGGAAGAGTGAAAAGGGAATGAGAAATAGCGATAAACAAATAAAAACGTTTTCCTGAAGATGAAGCAGTAATGGATGTAATCCAAGTATAAAAGAGACTGTAATTAGGAAGCCTTTTATGTGCACTTTGTGCGAATTTGCCTTTCATTTCTCGTTACAGTTGAACTGGTCACATGACAACTGATCTAAGGCCACACGCTGACAGGAGTGAGCGGAGGTATTACAGTAAACTCCCGCGTAATCCCAACTTCCTCTTAATCACGGTGTTTTTAGATAGCGGAATACAGTTGGCGTGGTCTTATTCTTTAAAAAATAAACCTCAATGGATAATTGCAACTCTTTTCAGTTACAGCCTTTTCCATTCTTCCCAGAGATTATGATTAAGCGTTGTCGTCTGTAATGTTCTCTCTCTCTCTGTCCTCATCCCCCCCCCCCCCCCCCCCCNTCCCCCCACTCTCCAATCTCTTTCAGGCAGCGAACGGTCGTCACTGTAACCTGTGTCGAAGTGGAGCATGGTGACTGAATAGTTATGGCGTGGGACTCAAAACAGTCGGAGGTCCAGTTCCTATTTGCTTCCTCTTGCTTTCCATAAGGAAGCATTTTTTACTCATCTTACCACACTGTACAATGAGTACTTGATGTAAGAGATAGACGCCAAATAAATGTTCAAATGCTACTAACCACCCAACCAACCAGCCAAGCAACCAACCAAGCAAGCAAGAGTCAAGCAAATAACCAAGAGTCAAGCATAATAACCAAGCAAGCAAGCAAGGAAGCAAGCAACCAACCAACCAATCAACCAAACGACCTAAATACAACAGAATCAAAGACACGGCATTTTTTCATCTTTTTATTTTATAAGTCGTTGAAGATCAATGTAAACTTACATGGTAATTAGAAATACTTGTAAACTTACAATGCATCCTGTACACATAAACAAATAATGAAATACAGTAAATAACAGAACCAACACAAAGAGAAGAGGCGGGGCTGCGGAATCAAAACAGTAGAAACGAAAGAGAGGAAAAGAGAGACATGGTGATCAAGGGAGAGTAGTAGTTGTAGTAGTAGGAGTGGTAGTAGTAGCAGTTATTGTGGTGAGTGGTAGTATTTGCAGTTATAGTGGTAACAGTACTAATAGTAGTGATCGTAGAAGTAGTCCAATAGTAGTCAATGAAGCAATATAGGTAATAGTCGGAGTAATAGTAGTAGTAGGTAAGTAGTAAGTGCAGAATCGTAGCAATGATAGTAGTAGCAATGATAGTAGTAGTAGTAAGTTGTAGTAGTAGACCTAGTAGAAGTAGTAATAGCAGTACTGATTGTTGTTGGAGTAGTAGTAGTAGGTGAATCAGTGAAGGAAGAAGAAGAGGAAGAAAGGAAAGAGGATATATTATATGAAAAATATTTTCCACAACTAATGACAGTAAGATGCTAATAATAAAGGTCATGTATCAGAGTCGTCAATACTTTAACCTTTTCGACAACACTTTCCATTCGCGGAGTGGATACTGAAAAGTATTGACGAAATCTTCATCACTACAAAAGTTCTTATAAAAAACTACAGAGAAAGTACAGTGGAACCCTGTTAACACAACCGCAGCTTAACACATACCTCACTTAAAACATTCCCATTCAAATATCAGAACTGTTCTGCTCCCTAAGAAACGCATTCGGTCTAATCACATCCTTCTGATAACACATCTTCTAAAGCCTGGTCTGAATTTAAGGATAAATGTATTATCAGGATTCCACTGTATTCTACTGGCTCAAAGGAGACTTAAAAGGACTAATACATTGAACCAAGCATTCGGAGCCAGAATACAAAGCTAATTATATTCCTTTGCTGATGTGGAATGAAATGTCTTCCTCAATACTGACAATAATAAATAGATACTGTATAATGGATGTATACGTAGTTTTGGGAAAACATTTTCGATTAGATATCAAAGAAGAAGAAAACAATGTCATTATTAGCAAGCTGGTCAAGCCGCAGTAATTAGGTCACGTCCCAAAAAGAAAAAAAAAAGGCCCATGGGCTGTTTAACTGAAAACCTGGCTTTAACGATTAAAAGACAGGCCATACAAAGGCATGTGGGTATAGAACTGTCTTGTACAGATACTAAACTCAACCCCGACATTTCTGTTATCCTAATGGCAAGCCAGCGTTCAAGATCTGCTCAGATTCCAGGCCTGACGGAAAAAAAAAGGTTAATGACCGTTAGAATTGTCATGTCCTAGTTCCAATCTCTTGGTAAAGACTAATCAGAGAAATACTGTAATAATGCTCGGGAACGTAGAAGTAGTGAAGGGAGGGGGGTGGACGATCACTGGTCAAACTGGACTGATTAAGACCTAACTGGCAAAATCCTGGGGTTCTCCTAAGGAGGTCCTAGGTTAAGGCTAAAGGGACAGGGGTAGATATTTGTTTTACTTTTTTTTTTTTGTATTATTCTAAACTGTCCATATACTTTGTAAAAAAAAAACACCAGAACTAAATCGCGTACATTTTCCTTCCGCCTGACCATTTCTGAGAAAACACCGCTTGAATGTCGAGATTTTAAGCCTGCGTACGCCGCCATTATTCGTAATGTGTGACGTCATAAGGCAAGAATAGCTAGCACACGATTGTTGCGGACGCATGCGCAAACCATCTGCTAGCCTATCCCGCTTCCTGACGTCACACAGCACGAGTAAGGGCGACCTGACATCCTAGAAGTGTTTTCTAGGAAATTGTCAGGCGCCAGGTAACATATACGCATTTAAATTTTATGAAAATATTAATAATAATCCGTGAAGCCCCTTTAACAGAAGAGTTCGGAAAGAGAAATCTTTGAGGGGAGTCCCTAGACTTTGTCCACCGGCTCTCCTAAGGCTGCTATTACTTCAATGTTCATTCGACCCCTATCCCTCATCCTGTCCCTGATCCAAGCATAACGGGAGTGTTCCACAGTTACTTGTCTTGCAGTGAGTCAAAATGAGGATTAAGTCGCTTTTTGGCTAAATAAAGTTACTGACATGACCTGACATCTAAATGTACTTTCGCTAGGTGACGAAGAAAACTGACCTGGCATTATTCTAGCCCGAGATATAATTGTCTGAAGTGACCTGGGTCGTATACGCGTTAGTAAACAGGTTGAGAAAATCGCAAATGAAGAACAATCTTATGCTATATGATTCATCATATGTCTCAAAAACATCCAATTTTATCCACAGTTAC
>JAWQUT010000355.1:721569-734675 GCA_033807755.1 Ellobium chinense | reverse complement strand
CTCCCCCAGAGCCTGACATCTCAGTTATCCATGTGAGACTTGATTTGCCAGTCATGAAAGCGATATTTATGTTATGTCAAAAAAGCAATGTAAAAGCATTACAGTAACTTGGAAAAAACTAAAAAAAAATAATTAAGAAACGACATAAAACAAGCAATATACATGTATATCAAAACAAGGGCTGTAGGCTTTCAGGCCTATAACATCATCACAAATTTAGGATCAGGCATAGAATTTGAAAAAGAGTAACATAACAATCACATATAGCGACATATTACAGGATCATACGCTGGCGACGCTCATCCCGACAACAACAACAACAAAATAATATGCATGTATAACTCCTATTAATGCAACAGCTTTACTGTATGTAGACATCAGGCTGATTAAAACAGTGTTTGGGGAGTACCGACAGCGAGTCTGCTATCTGCAGCGCACTTGTGTTTTATACGCCTTCATTAAGAGATCGTTTCATTTAATATTGGTCGGAATAGAAGGCATGGGGGTGATGCTGAAAATATTATATTATAGGCAATTTATAAATTTGCTATATTCCTCTTTCATTACAAAAAAAAAAAAAATGCCCGCGGTGACGATTTAACACACAACTATTTTCTGACCACTGAACTATCAAGGCTTTGGAGTTCACAATGCTAGGAAAGTAGATTTTACTGCATGACGTTTAGTGAGTGACATTCCGCTGCTATTTTTACCTGCCTCTACATACGAACACTGTAGATAGCGGTTTCGCGTACAGGATAATATATACAGGTATATCTGTCTGTTAATGTACTTAACATTCTAGTCCAGTTTTTCTTTAATTCCTGAAGTTATCTGACTTTGAATTAAGTAAACTCCTTTTAGGAGACAACCCGGCAGACTGTGTGCTTGACGGTTGCAGAAAACAGTTTCCTGTAACATATTTTCAAAGAGAGCTGGCTTTGGAAGTGTTTTGTTGTTGAACGCAAAATTGATGTGATAGTACATACCACATTATCAGGCTATACCGTTCTGGCAGCAACCATGTTGGTTAAACAGAATTCAGTATGGACTCCATGATATCGCAGTTCCAAGACAGAATGACAAGGCTGCGGTTATTCGAAGCCTTGTAAGTAAGCAATGTTTTTGATTGTTTATGATTTCGCATTTAAACAAATCCTGGAGCTGAACTAAAATGTGTTTAAGCAGACTGGTCTTAAACGCACCCCTTTGCAATGATATGGATGTAGACCTGTCTAATTTAACATTACTCAAGTTAAACAATGAGTTTCTGGAAATTCCCGACTTTTCCTTCCACTTTTATACTAATGTCGCAATACTCCTTATCAAATTAATGGACAGTTTTTGCGTCATGTTTATTAAGTATGCCTAAACTGATGATCTAAAAAAGAGTGGAAGAGTTCGTAACAAACTGGTTTTAAATCCGAAAACAAGTTGTCAACACGGCTATAAATTGATATAACATGAGTACAAGTGATTATAATTAAAATCCATTTTGTAAAACGTCACTCATTTCTTGCATTTATGTCCCGCAATAGGGTTGAATTGTTTGTTATTGATTTCACGCGCTATTCTGGTTACATTGTCATGCACACAGCATACCGACCATAATTGCGGCCCCTTCAGTCCAAAGGGAAACAACTGAAGCTGCAGTTATAACACTGCTGAATTAGTTATGAGGATTGGAAATTGGACCTCAGAAAAACAATTTCTTTGTCAAAGAAAGGTGATATATATCCTTCATTACCTTCACGCTGGCCCGAGCAGTGAGTATACACTTTCTAAATTAGAATGATTGGAACTGGATTTCATAATCGCCACTGCTGTTGCATTTTGTTTTACCGTCTGGAGTTATTAATTATACATGCGGTTACATTGCTTAACCGGTGTCGCGCCAAGAAAATTACATTGAGACCAAATTGAGACTCTCCTAACAGTCCTGACTGTTTACATAGTGCCATTAATAACGTTGTAGAAACAGTTAAAACAAACAAAATATTTAAAAGTCTATTTAATTTAATGGACGCACTTCATAATTCTGGCCACAAAGAATCATGCACAAGGACGTACAGCTGCATAGGACCTATTCTTAAAGTACAATGCTCTATTTGTTCCATATCTGTTTCCTTTTTAATTGTGCAATGCACGTCTTAAATTTTTTAATAAAGGTGTTATGTCCATCATAAACAATACTGTCATATACACAGTCCTAATGCGGTTTATATACATTAAAAGGATTTAATTCGTCATTTCGCAAGGCCTACTAAAAGGCATTTAGTGAAATCCTTTTAGTTAACCTTCACTGTAACCAGTCCATTCAACGTCTAGGTGTTTTAAATCAAATACTGATTAATTAGGACTGTGTTAGTGTAGTAAAGACTAAGTTACTTTTACCACAGAGAGAAAAAAGTAAAGCTTGATGGCCGAAACAAACTGTGTTGCACATATGGACAAATACATCTTCAGTATGCTCGTGTAAAGCCGGTGAAGCTAAAACTTCAATGCAGTGGTCTAATCATAGAAACCAATTGAAAAAAAGCAACAACACTACAGCACACATCCCCATAAGATTTTGCAGGTAGAATCATACCACAATTTTTGTCCCGGTTTGTAATGTTCCTCAACCTAGGCCGCCAAATATCTCCTATGAGACTCCATTTTGTAAGGATAATTTACAAACCAGGATCGGGAATAATTTCAAAACATAAATTGAAAGCAAGCTTCACAAAAAAATGCGATTTGTATCCAAATGCCAAAAGGACAAGAGCGTTAGAAAAGAACTTCATAACTCAACTTAGGCTTAAATGAGAATATTAAGTGAGAAAAACATGTGTAGATTTGCAACACTTTTGTCAGACACATTTAAAGCAGTTGCTTTCATATACAAGAATGTAACAGTTATATACAATGACCCCCCCAAAAAAAAGACTCATCATTCTGTGAAATTCTTGTATACAAAGAGAAATGTACAAAGAAAGTTTCCAGGATGTAAAACACATGATGTGCAGCAATAACATGAATACAAGCCGCTTCATACTGCTGTCTTAAAGGTTACTTATACAACATTTTAAAACCGATACAAGGTAAAGTAACGTAGCCTTAATATTTCTGTTTGCTGTACCAATTCCTGTAAATTTAGAGGCATTTTTGCACTCATTATTTTGTAGTAAAGAAGAAAAATATTGAAATATGTCTTTATCATGGCAAGAAGCATTCATGCACATTGCATAACTGAAGCCTTCTGTGTAGTGACGTAGGTAGACATTGACATTTTCAGCGGACTTCTTTGTGTAAAATTATTCTGTGTATGAATGGGCGATGACACCAGGAACGAGGAATCCAGAGTTTCTTGGGATCAGTTTTTTACATCAAAGGGCTTTCATCATCTTGCCTTAAAAGACGGGAATAGTGCATTCAATCCACAAACAGTTAAACTTGTCAAGCAAATAATTCTAATATATTTTATGACACCAGCAGCCTCTTGTCATACAAATACCTTCCAAAATAATTAACAATTCAACACAGAATGAAAGATATTATGAATTGTACAGCTGAAGACAGTTTAAAGTCATACTGACATTCCTTTTTCTCTCCTTTGTTCTTCGTATTTCCCATCCATCTTTCTTCCATAGTGCTTCTCTTTCTTTCTTTTGTCCTTCCTTCTGCGCATCCCTGTTAGCTTATCTCTTCACTCTATCTCAATCACTTTATCTCTCTCTTTCTTTCTTTCTTTCCTTCTTCCTTTTTTTTTTTTCTTTCTTTCTTTCTTTCTTTCTTTCTTTCTTTCTTTCTTTCTTTCTTTCTTTCCCCTCAGTGCATCCACTCATAAACATGCAAACACTAATCCCATTCATTTATTCAATAATACAGAAAAGCCACAGTGTTATACTGTACAACACTATCATGGCTGTAAAACACTGTTATGATTACATGTATATAAAAATACAACCAGAAGAAATGTGCCAAGCTGGCACCCAAAATTTGTAGCATACACATGAAAAAGTTTGTACAGTGCAGATATATACAGATCAGTTTAGCATATTTTAAATGTCATATTAATATGACAGACAATAGAGTAACATTGTTCTCATTCCTTACATCAAATGTACACTCCGGTACTATTTGCAGATAAAAGTTCGTATGTCTTGATAAGCAATACACTGCACCTTTGTGCAGATTGTATCTATTGCAAGGTCATAGACTGACAACTCAAAATCTGGCAGACTTGACCACAAGTGATACTGGACGAGCACTCACGGGAATCAGTATACATGTGGCTTTTGAACACTCAGAATATTATGCAAAGTTCAGGTCGCCATTGGAAAGGCCTAAAAAATGTACTGTTAGATATTCGATATAGTCTATTTGAAGAATGGACTTTGTTAAACCTAGTTCTTAAAGTTTTAAAGTTATAATTAATGTTCTCGGCGCTCTACCATTAACATAGGCTAACCAAAGTGACGTCATCGTGGTGCCTTCAGTGTGGCTTAACCTCCTCTGACTAAACTGCAAGCAAACCGATGCTATTACTTTGTTTTCTTCCCATGAACCACTAACAACAAGGTGACAACACTGGTTCAACACAAGAATAGGTTTTACTTACGTGGCTAAAGGCTTATGACCGATCCAAATGTAAGACGGCTGCTTTAAAAAAACGAGGATTCAAACACTTTTATAGAATTCAATGATAGATTTTGCCCTTGTGATCTTCTCAGGCGAATGTTCTTGACAAGATACTGTATACACACACAGATACACACTTTCAACGTTTAGAGAATATAGACTATTTTGCGATCATTTTCCATCCGAACTAACAGAAACTTTAGCAGCGCCAAGAAAAGTTTCTTGTGTGACATAGTTCTCCCCAAGCTTTCAACTCATCTAAAGTCACGTCTCTGAACTCTTGTTTTTGTTTACCATAAGAGCTGGACGGCTTTTGCAGGTCAAACTCATAACCTCCTTTGCTTAGCCTATTGAGAAGGCGCTTGAGAGTGGTCAACTAGCAACACTTTAGTACATGGTCCCTTCGTATATGTATGTCTTCAAAGCATTTATCATTATTAACCAAAAGAGTAACATAGCAGTGATCAAATCTTGAGGGTCCAGCTGCTGCAAGCCAGGAGCAAGTCACTAGGCTGACAACTCAAGACGGTTACATGCAATTCTGGAGTGGCTCTAAGTATGGAGCATCAGTGTTATATTTACTGGTTACTAGTTTCCAAACTGACATCTTTTCACTCTGGATAGACCCACACGTGCTCAATCCCTTGCAGCAAACATTTGATGGTGCAGTATGCTACATTTATTGAGAAATCATTTGCCACGAGCCGATAACAGTCACAAGGCGCGCCAATGAAGTCAGCTCATCTATACCGCCCTTATATCTGGTCCAAACCATGACTTCTTTGTCATGTTTAGGTAACGACTCAAACGCCTCGTTTAACGTGAGCTGTCACACTAGCAGACCATTTCAATAGAATACACAAAATCAAAATGTTCTTGCCTGTTTTATAATTAAAAAAAAAAAAGGCAATACTCGAATAGCCTTAACAAGTCTATTTACAGAAGTAATGTCACTGTTCATCAACTTGGCCTTTATCTTTCTTTTTCCTCTTGCCTCGGCTTAGTCAGCACACCTGAGGATGAAATAAAACAGTGACAATACTTACTAACAANTATATATATATATATATATATATATATATATATATATATATATATATATATAAAACCCCAAAACAACAAATATGACATAAATGTTATATATAGTATGCAGTGGACAATGATGAAAACGAAAACGTTTGAACCGAGAGTACTGCTGTTTTAAGCATCTCTGTTTAAACCGGAACTGTTTATACTGAACACTGTCTTTGGTCCCGTGGATTTCAGTTTCATCGTTGTCTACTGTCTACATATGACATATGTATATATATTATGAGGGGGGAGAAGGAGGAGAGACCAAAGAGGAGGGCAAAAGGTAACAGATAAAAAAAAAGGAACAAAAAGGGGATGAGGACGCGAGGACAGAGGACGAAAAAGAAAGAGCCAGACGAGGAGAACAGCACAACAAAACAGAATGAAAATGAGGAAAGAGGGAACTATGTAAAGACTTACAAAATTAATCACGACCTATGATCAAGAAATAATGTCTATAATGTACGGTGTAACCCCGATATTGAGTATCCATTTGACACATTTTTATCTTGATATTAAGTATGTATCTGAGATGTTTCTATTAAAACTATCCATTATTATTTCATCATTTCATTAAGGGGACGAATCTCGATATTAAGAACACATGTTCCAAGCTCAGAGCCGTGCGTTATAAAGAGGTTCTACGGTACTAATAAAAACGGGCTCAGACCCAGGCTGTCATGTATCGATACTCAACAATCCATCAATACTATTGGTAGCACGATACCCCTCACTTGTCATAATCCCCTTCGCCCTCTGCCATGACAGGGAAATTACTTATTCAAACCAATTTGGCGCCGAATGTTTGCAGGAGGTAATTGCAACAAATAACCAAATGGAACGCCATAATAATCTATGGATCTGCCTGAATATTGAGTGCCCTCACTCGTAGGCGCGAAGGGATTTCCCAATTTTACAAAATAAACTTTCCACATAATTATTAGCGGCACTGCTCCCCAAAGCTTGTTTTTTCTTGATTACTTCATTCCTTCCCCACTTATACTTTCTGTCATTCTTCCTATTAAAAGCTTTGTAGTTTGCAATTTTCGAGAGTAATTAGATTAGTTTGTGCCGTAGATGTATGTTCCCCTCTTTGTTTTTCAAATTTTCTTCCGTTTCTTGTTTTTACTTCTGGTGGGTAAAACAAACTTCATTAATGTCTGAGTCAGGGAACATGTGCAACGAAACAAACAAACATAATTATACAATTATTATGGGAAGAAAACTCAAGTGCCTTGAGGAATTCTTGTTAAGCATGTCCTAGAGGTCATGTCTATACTGTGTGCTTTCTGCTCTGTCTGCTGGTCTATCTTTGCTTATGCCGGTACGTTCAACCTGCACTGCTCTTTACGTGTCTGTCTGGTTGTCTGTCTGCGTATATATGATTATGTCTGTCTGTCAGTCTTTCTGTCCGCCTCCTTACCTGTCTGTATGTCTTTCTGTTTGGCCGTCAATGTCTCTTTATCTTGTGTCTGTCTGTCCATCTGCCTCCATATATTTCTTTATATCTATTTGCTCACATGTATCTCTGTCAGTTTGTCTGTCTGTCGGCCTATCGCTCTTCACTCTCTATCGTCCAGCCAGCCCACCCCTCTCTCTGCCCCTCACCCCATCCGTCCATTCCATCAGTCCCTTCGCTTCACCTCTAGCCCCTTGTATGTAGCGATGAAGCCGATCAGGAAATTAGCAATAAGCGAAAGCCCATGGTTAGTTTGATTTAATAATATTTGATGAATCGGCGTCGAGTGGTGTTGTGAATTCATTTCCAGCGGCGGGAGGCTCAAAAGAGCTATCTTCATCATCACGCCATTCTACAATAGATCCCTCCGGCTCTGAAACAAGGCTCCGCTGGCCGAATGATGGATTGGCACGGGTTGATGTAATAGCCAAATGGAGTGTTGGTTTGGCTCAATTTGGCCTCTCATGGCCACCATCATAATCAGCCTGGATTAAACATTTGGCCGATGATAGATGGCGTGAGTAGGGCGCGAGATTAACTGGCATCAATTTTATCTATTTATTGCCTCTAGTTGTCTCCCGTGTTTTACATTTGTTCCTCGTGTGTGTGTGTGTGTGTGTGTGTGTGTGTGTGTGTGTGTGTGTGTGTGTGTGCGCGCGCGCTAGTGATTTATTCCGCTGAAAAAAATAAATAAATTCGTGTATTTGCAATTAGTGCGAACCCTTCTAGTTTGGACTGGTGCCCGCGTATCCATTAGACTTTTTCATTTAGTTTGGAGTTTATCCATCACAAGTATAACATCCAAATGAAAAGCAATACTTTTCTTTCTTTCTTTCTTTCTTTCTTTCTTTATTTCTTTCATCATTCTTTCGTCACATCTTTCTGTCGTTCCTGTTTTCTGTATCCTTTTTATTTGATTCTCTTACCAATGTACCAATTTACATCTTATTATTATTTCTTTATGTGAGAATGAATGCACATTTTTCTTCATCACAACGGTCATATAAACGCTTCTAAAATCGACCATCACCACTTTTACAAAATGCTTTCTATCTTGATCCCTTCCACAACAGACCCTCTATGTATACAGAACAAACAGATAAATAAACCAAGTGTACGAAGACAACAGGTAGTTAAATAGACCCATTGTGCGAAGAACTAGCACAAAATTTAAACAGATCTACAGTTCACAGAAACAATTGTGAAAAGCTGCTGTAGAAATGGGTGTATACAAAGCACTTACAGAATACATCAAAAACAGAAGTTCATATACATAATATTCCGATAGCTTAGATGTAACTATGAGTTATAAAATCGAGTGTGAGTGTGTGTGTGTGTGTGTGTGTGTGTGTGTGTGTGTGTGTGTGTGTGTGTGTNTGTGTGTGTGTGTGTGTGTTTGTGTGTGTGTGTGTGTGCGTGTGTGTGTGTGTGTGTTTGCGCGCGCGCGCGCCTGCGTGTGGGTGAGTTTGTGTGTTTATATGTATTATGTTTATGTGTGTATGCCTATTAGTGTGTGAGTGGATAAGAGAGAAAATGGGGTACTCTCTTTGGTGTATTAAGCCAAAATAAATAGAACATTAAGGAAAAGTAAACCTACAGCATCCAAGAACTGAAACAAAACTTGTCCTATACAGCCACAGTCAACTCCCTCTTATCACAGCTCGTTGGAACTATACAAATATTGCGACTAAGCCGGTGGTGCATTAAAAGGTGACTGTTTGCTTTCGCCTTAGATCTAAGTAAAGAACATTATGCTGTCTGAGAAGTCATGCAATTAAGCGAAATTTGTTCGTAAGCGGATTCACATTGAGCGCAATTGTCTGTATTCTAGTCCAGATCCATATGATTCTCGCGAATGTTGACTAAGACGTGAAGGGAAACAAAGAGCTGTGTGTCCGCCCTTGTGTTTATTAACACTGCAACAAAGATCGCGTTAAACGCTGTTAATGAACAGTGATGTCCCACCATAAGCCCATTCTGCACACACAAACGTCCACAAGGTGTAAACTTAAATCCATTCCCCTCTACGCACGAAGCCTTTTATACTCATTTCATCTATAGAATAAAATCGGATTTTGCCTTTGTTTGTAACGCCACAAACCAGCTGGTCTATTTGTGCACCGATTATCCTGTAATTTGTTATGCATGTTCCTTTGATCACACTTGTAGATTTTAGGAAGCTTTCATGGCTTCTGAGTAGTTTCTGTTTTAAAATGCTTTTCCTAAGCTTGAATTCCGATGCAGCTGATGCATCATGTTCAAGCTATGACGCCTTCCGATCAGCAAATCCTGACACTGAATGCAAAAGAGTTCTAGCGCCCACAGGGACGGAACTAGGCCACGATTATTAAAAAAAAAAAAAGTTGAATTTGTTATTTCAACAGTGGTCATTACAATACCGGAAATCCGGTTTAACCAGAGCCGGTATCATCCTGTTCAGTCGTTGTTGTTTCTGTCATAACAAGCTCTTCATTGCATTTGACAATTCACGCAAATCTGCGCGGGCGTGGCTAGTAAGCACACGAACCAAAAAAAACTCGGTCGATTCCATTAAAAGCTGCTTCAATGCCATT
This sequence comes from Ellobium chinense, assembly GCA_033807755.1. Classification (NCBI taxonomy): domain Eukaryota; kingdom Metazoa; phylum Mollusca; class Gastropoda; order Ellobiida; family Ellobiidae; genus Ellobium; species Ellobium chinense. Next base: position 724,949 of record JAWQUT010000355.1, on the reverse strand, counting down.
ACCATTTGACTTGAACTGAGGCTCAAATACTTAAATACCTTAGCAAACAGACCCCCAGGGGAGCTGCCAAGAAATTAGAGGCAAGCCGCTAATCGACAAAGGGTTCCTTTGTCGACAGTTTTAAATGTAGATATAAACCCACCCATTGTTTGCTCGCCTCTAATTCCCGGGGAAGATCCATAAGACTCTCTTGTGTCGGCTTATGAATTTTTAATTGGTATCAGGGCTTGATCAATCATAGCGTGGCTGCTACTTAATACTGTACCTCGGCGCCTTCATGTAACACTCACACTTGCAAAATTTTACAGGAAAACAAAACTTACACAAAAGTTATTTAACATCAAGCGTCAGTATCCTCAAATAATCAGTGATTACCCTTCTACAAGTTCTCAGATGTACCAAAACGCTCGTCTACAAGAGTTCCATTTGAATATTTTATTAACTGTAAGACCCATTCCCAATTGTCTCGATTTCAGAACCTGACCCCATAAACGGACTGCTCATATGGACTGCCCACAAGAAGTGATTGTATTGGAGATAGAAAGAGACGGAATCCCTTCAGCTAAATGTGGCGTGACCTATCTGAAACTGAGACAACGCAAAGATTTCACTACGGACCAAAGCGTCCGGCCCCGATAATCAGGGGTTTGTTCTGATTCTGGATCGAATGAAAGTGTTATACCAGATAACATAATGAGGCTTCGAGGAAAAGAATGAATTTTGTGCAGTTGCAAAGCTGACTATTTTCTTTCTTTGTTGTGAGTCAAAGCACGGTCAGCCCCTCATTATGGCAACTACATGAGGGCAGGAGGAAAGACGCGATTACGCAAATGTTTGCTTTCAAAATTTTGCATATAACAGAGCAACATGATATCGTTTTCGGAAAAAAAAAAATAATCTTGGTCTTAAGAGAACAGCACGATTCAGTAGGGTTGCACTTAGGAAGAATCGGGTTGTAATTATGCCGTTTTACCACAAAAGGTCATATTATGTGCACACTTAAATGAGTGCAAGTGAAAACGGTAGCTGCTCCGTGAATTCGCAACTATGGTAACAGGCTCACAAGCCGCAGCAATTCCTCTGCGATTCGTCAGAGCCATGGATATATTAAAATGTTAAATGTTGCCTTTTGTATCAGAGTATAGAAAACAAACCACAAAAACTTTATTTTGTTATGCATCTCTTTCTCTCACACACTCTTGTTTCAATTTCTTTCATAATATCTAGGAAATGTAATATGTGGAGTAATGTAATAAACGGAATGGGTTCTGTTCTCCCGGAAAAATTGGGTTGGGTAGGACACTTGTGCTGCCATCTTGAGTCTATCGGCATGTCTACGTACTTACTCACTTTTCTGATGAAATGGCAAAAAGAGTAACGACATCATTTTGCTTTTCTTTTTTCCTTAATCATTGACAAAATTGCAAGCATTGCAGCCACGCTCAAACTTAACATCTCTCTACTCTCAGCAAAAAGGTATTTTATGAAGCTAGGAAAGGGGAGGGCGAGAATGGGGAAAGGAAAAGTCTATTTTAAGTCGACGCTAATTACGCAGCTAATTACTCACTGTATAATTACTCATTGTATTATTATAACAAGCCACAGTATGGGCTAATTATAGATCTTGAGTGTCCCCATTGGCGCACAAGTCAAGGACATGGAAAGAATTCAGAGGAAAGTACCACATGACCTCATGACCCCTGACCTCTTTAGTAGGTTGAAAATAACCGAAAATAAAAAAAAAAAGTAGGTATTCATTTTAATAATCTGGACCAGATTCCTATACTTTCTTCTTTAAATAAATCTGTTACAAGCCGCTCCGCTTAACCGCAGCCCGGATAGTTGCAATTTATACTTAATAGCAACATTTCGACAAGACAACTTGCAACATTTCTGTATACAAAAGTCGCTGGATAATCGCAACTCCTTTTTATTGCAACTTTCCCCATGCTTCCAAGTAGTTGCGATTATGCGAAGTTGATTATATCAGAATTTACTCACGAACTTGAACATCTTATCAATTCGAGATAACGTAAAACTGGGACAGAGGGAGACTTATCCCACTGAGCTCGTTTTCGCCGTATCTCAATCCATATATACTCTTTACTAAATCATTGCCAAACACGGCGAAACTGAGTTACACCACTGACCCACATTATTATGGTCTCCTCTCTTCCATCCTCCCTCGAATATACCTATCCAATCCCCAATAACAAAATACTTTTAGACACATACTTTAAATAATCAGACACATTATCTATGCGCTAGAATGAGTCTGTCTGTCTGTCTGTCTGACTGCCTGCCCGCCTGCCTCTTTGTTCTTTCGTTCGTCCGTCCTTCCGTCTGGTTGTCTGTCTGTCCGTCCGTCTGTCTATCGGTCTGCCAGTCTGTCTGTCCGTCCCCTTGTCAGTCTGTCCCCATTCATTACAGCACTTGGCTAGTTACTACCCACCCACAATCTCCAAAAATCCCAATCAACTTCTTCCATGCTCGATTTCACATAATTTTCTTTATTTCTTCCCTTTGCTAGTTCACTCTGTCGCTCAGCCCGCCCAGTCTAGTCACCAGACCAGAACAAGAAATTATCACAAAATCACATTCCCTTCATAATACCTTATTAGTCACCCCCCCCCCCCCTTTTCCACCAAATCCAAACTTTCCACCCAAGTTCTTACAACTAATCTTTCATTGAACTCATTGTTCTTTTTCTCTTCCTTTAATTATAATTATTCCCCCTGTGGTCTGTTCTTTCTTCCTCATTTCTTCTTTACTATTTAATTTTTCCTAATTTCTTTCCGTCTGTCCTTCGTTCTTCCTTTTTTCCCTCCTCTTCTTTCTTTTCGTCACTTCTTTTGCCGGTTAGTGTCTCACGTTTTCCCGGCCCTTCTACTCTCACCATCTGATACCATTTCGTAATGTCCACATCCCCAACACCTTCATTCTCTCTATCTTTATCTTCCTTCCCCTTTTCCTGTCCACATCCATGCTCTCTCCCTTTCCTCTCTGTCCCTCTCTGGTTCAGCTCTTCTGTCTTTCTTTTGGCCTTCTTCCTCACTACCACCTTCCTTCCTTTCTTCTCTTACCGCTTGCCCAATTCTTCCATCCTCCTTCTTTCTTTCTTCTCCTTCTCTTTTCAGTCCTGATACCCTATCTGTCCCTCTCTGGTCCAGCTCTCACCCACTCCAGCGGGGCCCGGCTAAATGAGAGACAAACAATAATCCCTCCGTGCGCCTGATCCAATATTTATCATCGCCTTCCCCCATTCCCTTAACTTAATTATTGTTTCCAATTAAATGGAAACTCATTACAGAGTGTTTGCGTGAGTATCAAGGAACTGGATCGAGCTCAGATATAGGCGGGTCGGGGATTAGAGGCGGGGA
>JAWQUT010000355.1:681760-704856 GCA_033807755.1 Ellobium chinense | reverse complement strand
AGCTCACACTTTCCCAATCATTGGTCTTGTTACAATACATAATTTCCCCCCTTCTCTATCTCTATCAATAATCTGTCATTCTATATTTCATTGGATACATGAGGTCTGATCGCTGACCTGGATTTTCAGCACCCCGCCTCTCCTGCCTACATCCTTTAGTACATCAATGACCTTAGTTGGATTGGTGCAGCTGGATGGTGCTAATAGTAAATAACAAGAGACCAAGAAGTCCGTGCTCCGCCTACTAACTACAGGCATTAATTTCAATGAAAAAGTACGCGGGGGAGCCAACAGGTTGTGGGAGGAGGAGAAGAGAAGAGAAGAGAAGAGAAGAGAAGAGAAGAGAAGAGAAGAGAAGAGAAGAAACAAAGATATAAAGAAAGAATACAGAGCTGGGAGCTTACAGAAAATGAAAGGAAACAAATATGCGACATGTCGTGCTGAAACAGAATGAAAGACGAAATTGAGAAGGAAAATTAAAACTAAGAAATAAGAAAGCATGGAGAGGAGCAAAGAAGGGTTATGGAAAACAGGATTGGGGGAGGGGGGCGGTGGAGAGGAGAGAAAAATTTAAAAGTACTGAAAATAGAGCGAAGGTCGAAGGACAAATATAACCAAGGAAAACAAAGAAGAAAGAAGATAGGGAAGAAAGGAAGGTGAGTGAAAGAAAGGAAGAAAGAAAGAAAGAATGAAAGAAAGAAAGAAAAAGGAAAGAATCAGGAAAGAATAACAGCGGGGACAAAAACAAATTACATCCGGTGCAGTGAAGAAAGGTCGGATGACAGATATATAGAACGACGGAAGGAAATAACGAGAAAGAGAGAGAGAGAGAGAGAGAGGGAAAGAGAGGAGAGAGAGAAAGAGAGAGAGAAAGAGAGAGAGAGGAGAGAGAGAAAGAGAGAGAGAGAGAGAGTGGAGGGAAGGAGAAAGAGAGCAAGAAAAAAAAAACCATCATAAAGAAAAGACGGAAAGCAATACTGTACTGAAAGCACTGTGCATCTTGGCATAATCTAGCACCGCGATGAACAGGTTTTAACAGGTAATTTCCTCAAGAAAAACATCATTACTGCCTTCTCGGGCTCTAAATGTCATATTTTCCTGCCCTGTGTCTTATCTGATTAATTTTCGTTTACTTTCGGGTAATTGGAAGATAAAGAGTGAGGTTCAAATAGCATACCAAGCTTTCTGCACTATCTGCAGCTTGGCTTGTAAAATGAGTGCAGATCTGGGCGAAACTGGCAATATTCGAAGCAAAAAAAAAAAAATGATGAGAATATTGTTATTGGAGAGCTTTTATTTTCAAGGTCCGATCATTTACGGATCATTATGGGAGAGGTAGGTATAGGCATATGGCATTTCCTGGGTGTTACTATGATCTTGCAGGTTATGAACTGTTTCTGAAATTCACACCTGATTCTAGGTAGGGACGTAACACCAGGAAATGCTGTTATGCGCATGCCCACCGCTGCCATAACACCCCGTAAGAGATTCGAATTTGAAACTAAAAACTATCAAATATTACTAGGTCACGATCTTATCTTTTTTTTTTTTCACCCCCTGACTAAACACAGCACCCAAGGTAGGCTGCGAGCGTATCGATATGCCTAAAGGAATGCAGTTATGAAATTTGCCAATTTGGCACCCAGATTTTTTTTTTTTTTTAAGTTGTCTTGGCTTCTTTCCTCCCTGTTCCAGATCTATGAAGAGATCCCTGGCAGCCAATGCTTTGGTATTCTCGGCTACTCGTGATAAAGCATAGGTGAAAGTAGGCATATTATAATCTCCGTGACTTTTCAAGGTACTTCCTCAATGGGTGAAACCTGGATTCATGGATGATTATTACATAGCTGGGAAATATACAGAGTATAGTAAAATCCGCTTAGTCGCAATCTGTATAATAGCAAACTTGCAATTACTGGCAATGTTTTCCACATAGCGAAACATTTCTATACAACATTTCTATACGATTTTTTTTTCCGTATTTCCCGAGGAGTTGAGATTGACCGAGGTAGATTGTACTCGCCACATTTTATGCATTGTCATCGCGTGTTCGTCTATTCAATATCATACTAAGGTTTCAAAACCAGTTGCATGTAATACTTCTCTCATCTGGTGTTTTGTGTGTGTGTGTGTGTGTGTGTGTGTGTGTGTGTGTGTGTGTGTGTGTGTGTGCGCGCGCGCGTGTGCGTGTGTGGGTGTGTGTGTGTGTAAGCTGATATGTTCCCGTGCGTGTATTACTCGACGTGCGTGCCTTTTCTTTTTCAGACTCCACATCCCAAAAGCTCACCAACAGTTCTAACTACAAGAGAGAAAATAATACAGTAAGGTTGAAATCTTAGTTTTTCATTGAAATAGTAGCATTATCGCTGGCCTATTTCAAAAATACTAGACAGTCCTGTGTCATTTCCATATATCCAACTGTATGATCCTTAGCTATAACATAGTGGATGTCTATAGTTTCAAAGCTAGTACAAAACAGCACTGTTACCACTGCATTAAGCGCAATACCCATGGCCTATTTCCGCAACGAAATTGTCTTGTTTGTAGAGCGACCACAACTCTTTACCAATTCCCCGAAAAAAAAAAGCAAAGAAAGTGACAGAAGAGAAGGAAATATATAGAGATAGACGACAAGGAAGAAGAAAGAGAGAGAGAGAAAAAAAAAACGAAAAAAAACCGGAAAAAAAAACCATCGTCTGGCCAGCATAACAGTCTGTGCAAGCATAGAGTACTATTACCTTAATCATCATCCAAACACTTTTACACCGTTATCTCTGACATTATCGCTGGCCAATTATCGGATTTTCGACGATATGGCCCATATATCAGCCGGAGGACAGGAAGGAGGTTGAGGCGCGGATATTATTAGACCTCGGGTCCAAAAAAGGTCCCCATTTCATTTCCGAGGCGACTATGGGGGCAGTCTTCAATTTGCATCTATATTGCTAAACATTATAGGGGGCTACTAGTTTTCTTCATCTCTTCTTGATTAGCTTCGCCTTCATGCGGCTTTCAGCTTGTGAGGTTTTGCAGTGAGAGAGTGCTGGTGGTATTTTGTGTATAGTAGTTGTTGAAGAAATAAAAGCGGCTGAAAGATGCTGTAGAAAGATATATAAATCTATATGACGTCATTCCACCTCTTCATGTGGACAAACAGATGAAAGTTATGTCGTCATGCGGTCAACATTTTATCAGACAATATGAGCAGGAACAGACGACAAGATGACGTCATTTCGCCAGCTGTTTTGGTCATCTGTTTAAAATAATCTGAACTTCCACAGAAAAATTTCCCTTGCTCATTTAGCCTCGGGCATATTGGTTCGTGGAAATATACAGAACCGTTTAGGACTGAAGACCTCTAAATAGAGGTGCTCTTTGGTTTTTTTTTTAATTTTGATATCTCGTGCTCTAGCAGCTGAGAACATGATAATAACTAAGCATTTCAGAAAACAAGACACAGCAATTTCTACACACAAAAGGAATGCCATTTTTTTTGCCATCTGGGTATGTCAAGGGAAGCATTTCCAGTGGGCAACCTAAATGCTGGAAAGATGGTGCAGAATCTCATGGTGCGCAAGTGTTATTTGCCCACTCTGTTTTAGTAGTGTGCTTTCAGCAGACAATACCTTACTTGCAGGATTCCCGGGTAAGCTTGTAAGAATTAAGAGGGAAAAGCAACTGAAGTTGGTCCCTCATTTTGTCAGGGAAGAAAGTGAATAATAAGACAGATTCATGCAGAAGTGCATTACATGGTGCTACCCTAGTCCAGCCATAATCACTCTGAACAAACGTGCAACACTGTTTTATGAATGCTAATCTTGCACGCTAAATCTTGGGAATATATCCGTAAAGTGCAGCTGAGTGCTCAGACGCCGTGAAACATATTTTAATTCAGATTTTTCTTTTCTAACAACAAAAGGACTCAGCGGACTCTACACATATTACTTTGTATGTGGGTAGATTCTGGTATACAATTACACCTGGATAACACGTCCCTTGTTTAGACTGGCCATCCACTTAACACGGCCGATTGCTCCACTATATGCCACTGGCCATATCTTATTCAATACAAAGATTAACGCGGTCCAAGAGTAACGTGGTCTGACATGCCCACGTTACATGTGGCTGTGTTACAACATCACGTTTTTCTGCTTCATCATAATGAAATATTCATCTCCAACCTGAAACGGCATTTATGACTGGAGTACCTGAATACAGATGCGAAAGTAATTATGCTGACAACAATGATATGAATTATGGTAAGCTATTCATGCAATAAGAAAGAAAAATGACCTTGCATTAATGTAATCAATATTAAAGTTGTTAAATATGATTACATGGAAGACCAGCTGGTGAAATATAATTACAACATTACCAGTGTCTGCTTATAAAACTCAGAAACAGTATTGTCTGCTTTAGAGCAGTCCGCATAATTACATTTTTCGCCTACTCTTTCACAACTCAGATTATTTTCTATGGAACTAAAGCGCTGTTTACTTGCACCGTACATCTGATGGGTGATTGTATTGCGTTATCAATAACTTATTTATATTAGAAAGAATTGGCACTGTCAGCAAACAAGGTCCTGTATAGATGAGTGCTTAAAGATACCACTTCCTGAATGATACACAATTTATTGCAAGATGGAAGACCATCTACGTCCTCAGTGACGACCTAAACAGAGACGACATTTTTAGATTGTACAAGATGTATTCCACCGCACGAGAAGCGAGCCGCCTCAGCCAATCATTGCCTTGTATCGGCCACTTAAAGATGATTGGGTTTTGGCATGGCATTAGAGAAGAGGAAATTGTCGTGTCAACTTCAGTTTCATAACATTTCAGCCAGCCCAGACTTTCTGTGTTCATATGGTAGAGATCCTCTCCTCTTTTTTCTCTCTTTGTTCACAAGGGTTGTCGGTTCATCAAAACGGGTCGAAAATAACTTTGACATTGTGTATTGTGTACGTTCAGGATTTTCTTGTCCTTTATTTTTTTTGGCTTTTTTTTTTTTTGGTGGGGAGTGAGGACATAGGCAAACTTTACTTTGAGTGGGTGTGATTTTTGTGGGGGGCAAACTCTATTTTGTGTGGGTGTGATTTTGGTAAGGATAAATTCATACGAGAGATATGTTTTGTGCTGGTGAGGATAGTCGTGAGTATGTGCGAGCGTCTGTTTGTTGTCTAGGTGAGTGGCTTGTGGGAGGTGAGTGCTTCATGTGACAGTGACTGAGAGGGTGTGAGTGTGCGCGCGCGTGTGTATCCGTGCTTGAATTGTCCTCTAATTAAGTTCGGGATTGCTTTCACTGGTTTAATGGCAGGCTCAAGGCGTGTGTGTGTGTGTGTGTGTGTGTGTGTGTGTGTGTGTGTGTGTGTGTGTGTGTGTGTGTGTGTGTGTGCGTGTGTGCGCGCGCGCTTTTTGGGTGGGATATGGGTGCATTTGTCCACATGTGCGCGTCAGTGTGTGTGTGTGTTTGCTTTCTGAGTACATTCTCAATACTGTAACTGTCTAGGTGTAGGGGAGGGCTGGGGACGAGGGAAAGAGTGCGGACGTGGACGCATAAGACAAAGCGATAAAAGCCTTGGGTTTGGTAGACTAGGAAGAGGACACAACACCTACTGTACAATCAACATGACTAAGCTGAGCTGAGCTGAGCTGAACTTAAAGAAAGGCAGACAAGTACCAAACAAAGGATATTTGAGAACTTCCTAATTACCAGTGGGATCTCTTACCATCTTAAGAATTACATGAACTCTGCATGTTGAACGATACAAATGATGTATTCAGCACCAATGCACTAATGTAATTCTTATAATGGTAAAAGATCCCACTGTTAATGCGGAAGCTCTCAATTGTCGTCCATGTTGACGTATAAAGCCGCAGGTGAATTAGGGATCTAAAGAATCAAAATTCTGAACTTCAGGCGAAAACTCAGGATTACCACAATCTACACTCTTCAAGTCTAACAACCACAAGTCTAAAGGACTCTACAGGACACAAAATTATATCGATTTTCTCAGACTTTGTAATATGAAAGAAAAAACAAGGACTCGTATTTTCTTTTCGCCATCCTATAACATCCAGGCTTTTTAAATTTCGTTCATTACACTTGTACATTACTTCTTTTTAATGTAACTTCATTTTAAGCACACAACGCAAAGAAAATTAGGCACAAAACTGCGAATCCGGTATAGCTCAGGCTGTTTTCAAAAATTTCAGGAAAAGGTCTTTAATCCAGGATAATCCTGGGTTTTCAGAGACGGTTTGCAGATCTATGGGTCTTTTTGTACATTAATAGCGAAGAAGGGATCTATATTTCTTCCTATTCACAAAACAAATGCACGTGTCCATTTATGTGTAGTTCAGTTTGGTTATTGTATCTTTCTGCATCCTGTTTTCAAGGAACACACACACACACAAAAAAAGGTAATATTGATCCCTCCTGACATACCAAATACAGTATTAGCCAGATAATGTCTCGGGTACTCCACTCCTCCTTTCCCTTCCCCAACAAAAAAAAAAGTTCAATTTGATTTCAAAGTTTAATAAGTTAAATAATCAAAAACTTTAGTACCCAATAGCAGAGCTGCTTACTGTCTACTAATACTGCAACTTTCAAATAGCTAGATGCTATGGTTATGTTACATTACAAAAATTAAAACCACAAATTTAACATTTAAAGTGCCAATGAGCCCTAGGACGTGCGAGTTTTGGGGGTTTTTTTTAGCTCCTGACAAACGAAAACATCTTGATCAAGAGGACTTGTAACAATTATAGAATTTAAGTCCAACTGTTTCCCAAGTTTAGTTATTATGTGATATTTCTTACTTTCCTTCTCTCTCCCACTTCCTCACGCCACATTCCCTCCTTCTTTCCCTTCCTCACTCCCTCCATCCCTCCCTCACTCACTCACTCACTCACTGATTTTCCTTCTCTCTCTCTCTCTCTCTCTCTCTCTCTCTCTCTCTCTCTCTCTCTCTCTCTCCCTCGCTTTTTACATCTCATCATGCTCTCATTTTTTTTTTGGTCGTGATCTATCCAAGTGCCATTCATACCTCTATAATATTCATGACCACAAATTTCACATTTCCCTTGCGATTTCTCTGACAAAGAGGTTCAATATCATAGTTTGTAATATCACTAGTCAAGCGCTTCTGACATTCAGAAACACAGGTATTAAAATATTAACATACCATTTCTCTCAGGGCAGCGATCAAAGTATCGATGTTTCACAACGCCAGCTTTGATAGTGTCGCTAAAATAATAATAGGACGATAAATGTTGTTCCCAGTGGCATTGGGTTGAGTATCGCATATCAAATTTTCTGTTTATGAACTCGAACAAGTCACAAACTCAAAGTTATGGTCAGGGCCTTGAAATTACGAGTTCTTGAGGTTCTACATTTTTATATTAGGTGGCTCGAACAAGTTTACTTAATTTCAATGTTTATGAGCTTCAATACGAGGGTTGCACCATACAAACCTGACATAGTATATTGCAAAATAATGCCTTTTCAGTGTTAAGTTTATTGGACATCGAAATAAGCAAACTCTGTGTGTGTGTGTGTGTGTGTGTGTGTGTGTGTGTGTGTGTGTGTGTGTGTGTGAGAGAGAGAGAGAGAGAGAGAGAGAGAGAGAGAGAGAGAGAGAGAGAGAGGAATGGGGGGAGGGGAGCACCAGTTATACTTCAAGAAATTCACAGAGCACTTTCCCATCAGAGAAGTAACAGATAAAAACCATGGTGTGATCATGAATTTCAAACGCGCTACCTAAGATGCAGTAAAACCATCTTCTTCCCTAACAGATCATATGAGTTGGCGGAGACATTCCCCACCTCCCTCATTATTCCTTGTCCTAACCTTGAGGAGGGATTTGTAAATCTTTAAAGGGATGTTTCGGTTTTTCTCAAGTAATGCAAACTTTTGAGTCCGGAAAGAAGAGGGGATCAGCTCGCGTTCAATGTCTTTTAAAGGGGAATTTTGAAATTTAAGGGGCGACTCGTGCGATCGCGTGGTCTAGAGAAAACACTCCTTGTGAAGGACTTCATGAACAAGAAGAGTAGAGGATCTGTCCATTCTCTCGAATGTATGAGGTGTTCGACAGAGAATAGAAATGACTTGTGACTACATCACTTCAGCTAGCATGACGATATTTCTACTTCATGAAGCTCGTTCAGGTCATGAAGTCCCACTGTTTAAAGTTATTCTAAAACGACCTGTCAAATTTGCGACTGTAAAAAATATAACATTCCAAATAAATGATTTGATACCAAGGCGGTAACTAAACCTTCCGTCTCTCACTCCCTTCCCAATCTGATCTCAGCCCCCTCCTCCCACCTACCAAATTGCCGGGCTGCGGCGGTGCAAAATACGGTCCTGTGTGATACCAATATTAAACGAGTAGCACACTCTATCACTACTGAATTGGGCGATAAATAAAAGTTTCACCAGATAAGGCACACCCTATATAAACTAGGGCACATAGAGATACACTGTATATCTTTCCCGGTGATACATTAGGTCGTATATTTCTCTATTAAGTTATTTAGATTACGACATTTTACGTCAACATAAGACGATATAGCACAAGCACTATATTTTCTTTAGACAAGTCGCAGCAATGTTATAATACGTCTCGCGCACTACAGTTTGGAAATTTTTAATCGAAGTTCCCTTTGATACGCAACCTATAAATAATCCAGTGGTTCTCAAATTTTCACAAAGTACCAGTACACACTGCTGATGATATCAAAGGGATTTAAACACCGTCTACTAGTAGATCCTATGCAGATGTGCGTGAGTTATTCTGTTAGTTAGTTTTATCAGACTCCGTATATTTGGAACTTCTCGAAAGCAAGGCAAAAGTTGGCTTAAAAAGAGTTGCTGTTATCTCACGACATATATTTGTCACAGACAGACAGACAGACAGACAGACAGACAGACAGACAGACTGAGCAATGTATTCATATTATGTGTTTGATCATGGGTGAAAATAACCTTGCAGCTTATTTCAACCTTTTATGCTGATGTAAATGACGATCACAGTTGTTCATGGTTACACCGCAGCTTTATCTCCGGGTTTACCCGGCTCTGATGCTACCTGATATGGCTGATTAATCCTAGTATGCAGGCACGGCGGGACCACCCACAGCCCGAGCTCGAGTGAGAGTAGGAGCGATTAAAGTGCACCGTTTCAAGTGCCGTGCTTGCATTGTGAATGCATGCAATCTGTTATGTCCCATTTCTATTGTTACGGCTTGCAACACATCCTTTTGTCAAACCCCATTTCGTTGAATTATTCTTAGTTGCATAAATTTACAAAAGTGAAGATGTTTTTTAAAAAATGTATTTTTCGCCGCATCCGATGTAACCCCGGTGACGGAGAAAAAAGGTATAATAATATAGTTGCTGTAACTACTCTCTATGGCCGATGCGGGTATCGGATTATCCTGTCATGCCCTGCTCAGCCGAGAGAAGAGCACGACGGATCAGTACGGCTGGTATCAAAGCAATCAGCCAACATCTGTGGCAGAGAGAAAATACAAGTAACATGGAGTAATGAGCTGACGTGGCCAGATGCTCTCGCTCTGATGACAGAGAAGTGTTAACAGAGTTAGGATGCAAAACTAAAAAAAAAAAAATGCGTTACATAAACTTCAAACAAATTTGCGCCGAAATCTGCAATTCTAAATGATGCTTTCATACAGGGAAGGTCACTTTAATGTTTTTATTCCAGCTCATTGCCCGTCTTTACTAAGAGTCTATTATGCTCTACTGCTCAGAACAAAAATGAATTAGTGGAAACTTCAAAGCAAGTTGCATCGAAATCTGCAATTCTAAAATGGAGCCGGTAAAAATTATTCAACTCTGCTTGATGCCCTCGAATGAGGGAGGGCACTTTGATATAGCATGAGACACGCTGCGCGAGTGAGATGAAAGATATCGGTTTAATAAACGAGATAACATCCAGCGCATTAATTCAGTGTAACAGTATAATTCATGAGCTGTACACGCATTTATTAAAACTATATAAAGAAATAAAAAACGGGCGTTCCGTTCCGCGTTCGTTATTCGGTGCGTTTCGGACTTAATTGAATGTTTGATGATTTGAGTGGATTATTTCCCCCCTTTTAACTTTGTGAACTGATAAGGTTTTTGTATGGGTGTAGCCAGTTTGTGCAAGATCCGTGGATCAAAAGAGGAAATGTTTGGAGATGAAAATACTTGTAGGGATAGCATTCAGGTGGCAGAAGGATAGGCCGGGGGTGGCCACAGAAGGTTGGGGGTAACAATATCGGTATGAAATCAGCAAAACATTTTTTCTCTCTAGCTCTTTCTCTCTCTGCCTCTCTCTGTTTTTCTCTCTCTGTTCTCTCTCACTGTCCGTTTCTCTCTTTCTTTGTCCATTTCAGTCGACTCCTTCACTTAACTTCTTGCAAAATGTATTGCTAAGGATGCATTTCGACCCCTTTATGTGTCTCACATGTTACTTTTCTATATCAATGAGTATTCAGAATCGGTCCTGTGAGTATACCTGGCGTCGGTCCTGTGTGTATGCCCCATTATATATATACTATGTGTAGCCATGGCAAAGCCATTTATAGAAAAGGCAATTAATATGGCTGTGTTAATGTCATGTACGTTAGCGCATTAAATATGTATACACACCTGTCGAAAAGTCCTTATTATGTATGCTTTCTCATAATATTAGATCTGCATATCATTAATTTTCGATAGCACAGCAAAGCAAAACAAAACGATAATACTGTATTACCATCAGGGTTTGTGATTGAAATATATCGTTGCAATTTCAAGGAAATGGTGATTGAAACGTTACCTTTAAGTAGCTCTATGACAGTTTAAGGGCCATTGTAATTTCTTTTTCAGTTGTTTCTCCGCTGAGCTCACCTCATGCATCATGTATACAAGTTATGAAAATGGCGCGGTGATCTGATCTTGGAGTCAGCTGTTTTATGTCTTGGTGGTCTGATCATAAAGTCAACTGCATAATAATTTCAAGGTTTTCTGATCATAAAGTCAGACGGTGTATATTTATTCTAGCACTCGGGCATACAAAATGAAAGAACTGAGGGAGATGTTGTAAATTCGAAATAAGAAATAATAATATGGTATACCACCGTATGAATACCACTGTTTAGTGATGTGTTCGAAATTTAGTAAATTTGGAAAAAGATATTTACCTGCACGTCTTTTGATAAAACCAAGTACGGCAAAATTTGAGAATATATGAATGAAAAGAAATGGCGATGAATTGAATAAGTAGGCAATTTTAGCTTATTTAGTGATAAAGGAATACAACAAAGAGCTCTGAGCAAGTAAACGGTCATTCTCTGGTACAGTAGGAATTTATAAATTCAGTAGCTTAAAAACTATTATGAAATAAGAAACTGTTGTAAGGATGAGAGAGAGACACAGCATGAATGAACGAGGGAGAAAGAGGAGGGTAAAATAATAATGCCTAGTGCATATTAATGTAAGAGATCGAATTTATGTATAGTGTACTATTTGAAACTTTAGACCTGAAAGAAATAGATATTTACCAATAAGATTTTGCAGTAGACCAAATGTACCGAAATATATTGAATTACTCAGAACAAATGATATTGAAATCCTTAAGAATGTATGTATATTTGTAAAATGTTTGCTGAATAGCGTGAATCCGTAGAATGATGAGATTTTTTATATATCTTACCACCATTAATATTACTCTTCACATGTTAGATAAGCATAAATATTTCATTTCAATATGTTAGTAAGTATGTGCCTTCAATGTTCACCATTTTGAAATGTATTTTTGTATTTGTTTGCATTGCTCTAGTGCAGAACTCTGCAAGAGTTAATAAACAGAATTGAATTGAATTGAATTGATATGTTCCTGCTGTTGTTGGTACGTGCACGTGAAAATTATATAGATAACGATTTTGTTTTCTTCCTTTCTTTCTTTAATTTAATTAAGCAGTTTTTTTTTCGCTTTTTTTCTCAGTTAATGTACTTATTGTGTTTTCTTGGAGATGTTATTTTGTAATGAATATCCCTATGCAAGTGTGAAGTTAATGGTTTGGCTTATGCTTAATAAAGATTTTGAAGTTGGAAAAAGATTTTGAAGTTGGTAAACGGGAGAAACAATATCCTGAATATGAAGTAATTGTAAACTTTTCCTCACTGACAGTTTTATGTGTATTAGGCAGGCAGACTGTTTGAAAATAACATCTCTAGAGGAACGCTCTAGTGGGTAAAAAGCCCATTCTCATTTCGGTGAATGGGGGTGATAGGGTATGAGCAGGTAATGCAATCAAATTTAAACAAACAAAATCTACAGAAGGGGCATGAGTCAAGGTGTGATGTTACTCAAAATAACTCCTACCACACCTCCCCCTCCTGCATCACAGACACAATGGGGACAATGTAACATGGAAAAAGTTTGCATTGACGATACGATAGTTGTTTCTTCTTCTTTCTGTATATTCATATATACATGTATGTATATATTAAAATATTGATGAAAATGCCAACTTTCACCACAATGTCACTGTGGCCGAACGAAATGCCAAGCTATCGGCGTAACCGTGAAATATGATATACTGAAACTGCGGGTTCAAACCGTCCATTTCCCCGTGGGAAATAAGAATTTAGCACATGAATACTTGAGATGGTGGCTTAGATGTGTGTGGTCTAAGCCCGGTAAAATGTCTACAGGGAATGGGCCTAGATATTTGTTTAATGAGAGCAGATCAACTTCTCAACACAAGCTGTTATCTATCGCAAAAGAGAATTTTTTTTTTAAATTTTAAAAGATGAATCACCTCACAAAGTGATCTCCTATATGGTAATGACTAAATATCGAGATATATAAACAGCGTTCTTAGTCACAGTGTAAACTAACGCGACAAAACATAAATAAAAATGCTTAGGCCTATTTCAAACGAAAGTCTCTTTCTTTGCACATTTTCTGTTACTACACTCTCCGCAATGGGTGTCCTAATATCTACATGTCATAGTATTGTAATGAAAAGCAGCGTCCTTGCACTCCGCCCTAACCACCCGCATAATAATTAATTATGATAATGAACCATCAGGATAATAACTATCTGCGCAGCTCACCGACTCCCTTGTTTCTAGCCAGCACTAATTATCACAGTAAAAAGCTCATTATACTCCGCTCTATGTCGGCAAGCATGGGGCCTGTTGTTGCTCCATACAAATGTTATGATACGTTGCGTTGTTTAATCAAAAGCACCATTTAGAACTAATGATCCGCTGTTTTTTTATCGAGTGAAGTAACGAGGCCCGGGGACTAACATCGCGAGTTGGTTTCTTTTTTTTTTCTTTTTTGTTCCCCCGCGTGCCTGCCATTAATTTATCTAAATATACAAAAGTACAGAGAAAGCAATTAAACTCTGATAATTAGCTCCTTAGCAAATATTTGTCAAGGGGAGGAAATTTTCGTGTAATATTTATCAACCTTTAATCAAGCCCAGGGTTTGCGCAGCTTTTGTTGGGGCGGCTTCAATCGATTCTATTTTTAGATTTAGCCAAGCTAAGGGGAGGGAACCCCACGCTGGGACGAATAATTAATTTGCCTGATGTGCGCTTGGAATTGAATATTTTGTGTTAAGCGTGTGGACATAACGTTATGAGCGCGCATAATAAAGCGTGTCTGTATGTTGGTGTGTAGGTGAGTGAGTGTATTTGGGGAGGGAAAGAGGAGGCACCTGTTTATGGCAATCTGAACTGAATATTAACAATTTTCTCTTCCTGGGCTGGGAGGAATCATTCATTTTTTCCTCTTGTCAGTCGAAAGTGATTAGAGTGTGGAGATTAAACGTTATAAGCGAACTTAATAAGACTTGTCAGAATGCTGATGCTTAGGTGTGTGAGTGTGAGTGGTGGGGGGTGGGAAGGCACGACAAATAGGGGCACATCTTTATGAGAATTCAACTAAATATTAACAAACTGACTTGCTCAATTGCGCTGCCTTCGTTGTCCATGTGAATGTTTTTTTAGCCATGTGAATGCTTTTTAAATTTATAAACAGCCTGTGAACTGTTGTGTGTATGTGTGTGAGTGAGTGTGTGTGTGTGTGTGTGTGTGTGTGTGTGTGTGTGTGTGTGCGCGCGCGCGCGCGCAAAGACTCGTACTTGTTCAGTGTGCTGTGACACTATGTTCCCAAACAAGGCCACGATAAAGCCGAAAATTTCGAAACAAAAATCCCAAGCGTGTCTGGTAAAATTGTTTCTCTTACGTATACTTAAACAGGTCTATAAATAGATTGCTCCTAATGAAAGTCAAAAGTGAACATTTTAAGAATGTGGACCTAACATTAAAACACCTTTTGTGTTGGTATATCGGTGTGTATATGTTTCTGTGTGTGAGTCTTGCAGAGGCGGCAATGACAGTGGGGACACATGTTTATGAGAATAATAATTTAAGTAAATATTAACACTTTCTATTCCCTNGCAAAGACTCGTACTTGTTCAGTGTGCTGTGACACTATGTCCCCAAACATGGCCACGATAAAGCCGAAAATTTCGAAACATATATCCCAAGCGTGTCTGGTAAAGTTGTCTCTCTTATATATACTTAAAGAGGTCTATAAATAGATTGCTCCTAATGAAAGTCAGAATGGAACATTTTAAGAATGTGGACCTAACATTAAAACACCTTTTGTGTTGGTTTATCGGTGTGCATATGTTTCTGTGTGTGAGTCTTGCAGAGGCGGCAATGAGAGTGGGGACACATGTTTATGAGAATAATAATTTAAGTAAATATTAACACTTTCTATTCCCTGAAAGGAATAATTAATGGGCTAGAAGAAAGAATTGTATGTTGGGAGCCTGGATATAACATTCAATAACACAGCGTGGTTCTATATTTGTGTGTCAGTCTCTTTAGCTGAAGTTGGTGAAGAAGATATAATATTTATGACAATGAAAACTTACTAAATAGTTTCCGAGTACAGAGAATGAACACAAGAGAACCAAAACTACCGAAAAGTATTTATATAAGCTATTTTCAACAGGTTCAGAGCGGCACTTGTGAGCCGGTAATTATAATGTGTATGCCATCTTTGTCTCATTAGAGGTTCTTTTTTTTCTTTTTTCTCTTCTACATACCACTTTTTATATTAAACAGATTGAGTAAACTGGCTGAGCTGCCAGAATACACCTTACGGAGTATTCTGGCTGGATTTTTCCGAGACCTCCCCCTTATCCGACTGTCAGCTTTTTCATCCTAAATTTTCTTTAATTCACTCGTACCGACAAACTGCCCTCCAGCTTAATGGATTATTCAAAATGTGAAGAAAGATTAAACCCTAACATGAATCAGTCTATGAAATAATTTCCTTTGTGTTTTCTATCTAAGGACGGATGAGAAGCTTGTTGCTGGGCGTTGCAATGTATAACAAATCTTACCGTCTGGCAGTTCAGCCACAATATTCTCCACGGGGTAATCTGGCTGTCTAGCAAAGATACCCCTGTCCTATACTACCAGCCTATTTCATAAACGGAACTTCATAAATGCATTAGATTTCTCCTAAAGTGAGGCACTGATAACAGGAGCACGAAAAAAATAAAGTGATCTATACGGTAAACCTCTGATATCACGAATATCCTTCTGACAAAAATACATGTACAGTCCAATTCGCTTAATCATGCCTCCTCGGGGGCAGCATCAGAAAGGTTGAGATTATCCAGTGACCTTTATACTGAAAATACAGTAGGTCTTATCTTTTTCACCGCAGTCCTCTTTAAATTAACGTCCACTTGATAGCAACACTTCGAGATAGAATACGGCACCAACCACGTGGCCACTTTGAACAGGGCACGTGTTTTAAGACATTTTATTGTCATATGATTATAATATTATGTTATAAGTCTGGTATCCAGGCTGATACCCACTCATGCAACTTCACACTATTTTTGCCCCAGCAGGTCTGGTAACTCTAGAACTTTTTCAACTCCCTGGGGAGTATAGAGTTCCGCTGCCATTTGGAGGCGCTGATTACTAGCATTCTGACAATAACTTTCACTGCCTAGAGCCAGGTACCCATTTTATAGACGGATGGACTGTGAGTAATGTGGATGAGATGCTTTCTCAAGGCATTTACAATACGACCATGGTCAGGAATCGAACTCACGACCTTTAGATCTATAGTCCAACGCCGCAAGCATTCGGTCACGCCGCTCCTTTGAGCTAACTTTATTCAAGCGTCACCTCAGGTTTATCGTGCTGTCATATTAAAAGCTATCCTCGAACTATGTAATTTTTGTGTGGGCATGGGTGAGAGAGAAAGACAGGAAAGCTTGTATTGAATAATGAATACCATGCTTTGCAAAAAAAAAAAAATATGTTTAGTCACAAAAAATTCGTTCATAATGCCGAGGCGTAACATGAACGAAGACATATTATCATCTCGACCTGCTGTGCTAGTGTGCTATATTTACTTGTGACCAATAACAGTTTAACAAGTCAATATATGTGGTTCATTACGCATAACAGCAACTTCTGCTTAATCCCAACATCTAGGAGATAATACATGCACTAGGCTGAATTTTCTATATTAAAGTCAACTGGAAATGGCAGCATTTGGAATTCTCCCGAAAAGCTGCAATTAAGCGTAGGTGAAGATTTGATATTAAGCGAAGGCCATTGTGCTTCAAAATGGAATAAATGTACAAATCCGAGACAGAGGACCACTTGAGTGACGACGTAATGAGAGGATAGAGTGTGACAAGTTTTGTTTTATGAAACTCAGAATAATCGTAGAGTAATCATACATTTCATTTGTTATTTAACTTAAAGGTGGTCTTATCCCTTCCATTGTTATTGGTTGATATTTAACTCTAATCATAATAATAATAATAATGCGGTTTATAAGTCTCATATCCAGGCTAATGCCCGCTCATGCGACTTCACACTAGTATTACCCCAGCAGGCCTGATCACTCTAGGACTTTCTCGACTCGCTGGGGAGCATACAGTGCCGCTGCCATTTATAGGCGCTGATCACTAGCATTCTGACAAAATCCTTCACTGCCTATAGCCAGATACCAATTTTACAGACGGGTGGACTGAGGAAAATGTGAATGAAATGCTTTCCCAAGGCATTTACAACATGACCGTGGTCGGGAATCGAACTCAGGACCTTTAGATCTTGAGTCCAACGCCGTAACCATTAGGCCATGCTGCTCCANAGGTTGTTTTTTTTCCTCTATTCTACATACCACTTTTTATATTAAACAGATTGAGTAAACTGGTGGCTGGATGGCATTTTTAACGAATCAAACATTTTTTCCGAGACCTCCCCCTTATCCGACTGTCAGCTTTTTCATCCTAATTTTTTTTTTAAATTCACTCATACCGACAACCTGCCCTCCAGCTTAATGGATTATTCAAAATCTAAAGAAAGATTCAACCCTAACATGAACCAGTCTATGAAATAATTTTCTTTGTGTTTTCTATCTAAGGACGGATGAGAAGCATGTTGCTGGGCTTTGCAATGTATAACAAATCTTACCGTCTGGCTGTTCAGCCACAATATTCTCCACGGGGTTATCTGGCTGTCTAGCAAAAATACCCCTGTCCTATACTACCACCCTATTTCATAAACGGAACTTCATAAAAGCATTAGAATTCTCCTAAAGTGAGGCACTGATAACAGGAGCACGAAAAAAATAAAGTGATCTATACGGTAAACCTCTGATATTACGAATATCCTTCTGACAAAAATACATGTACAGTCCAATTCGCTTAATCATGCCTCCTCGGGGGCAGCATCGGAAAGGTTGAGATTATCCAGTGACCTTTATACTGAAAATACAGTAAATCTTATCTTTTTCACCGCAGTCCTCTTTAAATTAACGTCCGCTTGATAGCAACACTTTGAGATAGAATACAACACCAACCACGTGGCCACTTTGAACAGGGCACGTGTTTTAAGACATTTTATTGTCATATGATTATAATATTATGTTATAAGTCTCGTATCCAGGCTGATACCCGCTCATGCAACTTCACACTATTTTTGCCCCAGCAGGTCTGGTAACTCTAGAACTTTTTCAACTTCCTGGGGAGTATAGAGTTCCGCTGCCATTTGGAGGCGCTGATTACTAGCATTCTGACAATAACTTTCACTGCCTAGAGCCAGGTACCCATTTCATTAAACGGATGGACTGTGGGTAGTGTGGATGAGATGCTTTCCCAAGGCATTAACAATACGACCATGGTCAGGAATCGAACTCACGACCTTTAGATCTTGAGTCCAACGCCGCAAGCATTCGGTCACGCCGCTCCTTTGAGCTAACTTTATTCAAGCGTCAACTCAGGTTTATCGTGCAGTCATATTAAAAGTTACCCTCGAACTATGTAATTTTTGTGTGGGCATGGGTAAGAGAGAAAGACAGGGAGGCTTGTATTGAATAATGAATATCATGCTTTGCAAATAAAAAAAAAGAGCTATGTTTAGTCACAAAAAATTCGTTCATAATGCCGAGACATAACATGAACGAAGACATAATAATATCATCTCGACCTGCTGTGCTAGTGGGCTATATTTACTTGTGACCAATAACAGTTTAACAAGTCAATATATGTGGTTCACTGCGCATAACAGCAACTTCTGCTTAATCACAACATCTAGGAGATAATACATGCATTAGGCTGAATTTTTTATATTAAAGTCAACTGGAAATGGCAGCATTTCGAATTCTCTCGAAAAGCTGCAATTAAGCGTAGGTGAAGATTTGCTATTAAGCGAAGGCCATTGTGCTTCACAATGAAATAAATGTACAAATCCGAGACAGAGGACCACTTGAGTGATGATGTAATGAGAGGATAGAGTGTGACAAGTTTTGTTTTATTAAACTCAGAATAATCGCAGAGTAATCATACATTTCATTTGTTATTCAACTTAAATGTGGTCTTATTCCTCCCATTGTTATTGGTTGATATATAACTCTAATACTGAGAAGGAGACTGCCAAGACAACAAATAAATAAGCTAACAAGTGACGCCAACAACACCAACATCACCACCAACATCAACAACAATAATAAAACCCAAGGTTTTCGAACGCGGCAAATTATGATAAATCATTTACAAAACATTTCGTACACGACACCCATAAATACCGCACTGTGCAGATGTGCTTTAAATATGGCATAAGCCACATTTAGGCCCTTTTTTTTTTTTTTGTAATAGGAGTGTATGAGATCAATGCCCATGCTGACAAGCTGAAAAATAAAATTTCCGTCAAAATTGCAGTTGCAAAGGTACACTTGTGACTCGTTTTTGCATTAGCATAAAAATGTTCCCCTGCCTTTTCACAGAAGTATGAGTAATGATGAAGGTCATTTTCGAAGCACAATGATATATTATGCTAGCTCCGACTATCATTCTTCATTAACACAGAACAGTGAGAGAGAGAGAGCGAGAGAGAGAGAGAGAGAGAGAGAGAGAGAGAGAGAGAGCGAGAGAGAGAGAGAGAAAGGGACAGAAATGGGGAGAAAAAGAGAGAGAAGAAAGGAAGAGAGAAAGAAAGAAAGAGAGAGAGAGAGAGAGAGAGAGGATTAGGTAAAATTGAGACGAAAGTAATTATGAGCTTATAGCTATCGCTATGCCAGAGTTTACCCCAAACATGGTCATCTTAATATGATGTCATAGATCCTGGACAAAGTCCTCTTCTATGAAAAGTCCCTCCCGTGACAACAGCTATGAATCGACCACAAAGAGCCTTTAGATAAAGTACTCATAATGATTCTCATTATCCCTATGTTTCTTGCTATCTCTATTTTCTTCTCTTTCCTCAGTGCAAATGACATTTTTTGTCTCCAAGTATTGTCTTGATGTTATGAACTGTAATGAATGAAGGCCCCCACACCTTCGTCCTGGCCAAAGATCCTGCGGTCGTAAAATCCACCTTGCCGTAAAAAACTGCGGCAAAACAACATGAACGAAAACAAAGGAAACAGTACCAACTACAAAGAGAGAAAACAAAAAAAAAACAACAAAAAAAAAGAAACAAAAACTCCATAAAAGATTATTACATTTGCATTTCCATTCTGATCCATCCAAAACCAGCATTTAATCAATTCTGAAATTAAAAGTAGCTCCAAAGCCAATATCGGAACAGCCACTGATATCACAAGATAACATTTTCATAAACCTCGGAGCCATATTGCTAATAGCTTCTCATGTAATTAAATGTATGATGCTATCATAAGCAGTGGATCAATAGGCCACAAAACATTAATAAACTCAGTTTAATACAGATGTTGCCCGGGGCCCAGTTTTTTGGTGTTTTTTTTTTTTTAACTTGCAATCTTTGGAAATTAGTTTCAGATTTTGGTAAGCGGTTGCATTACATCAAAAGAAAGAAGTACGGTTAAAAGAGATGTTATTTATAGGTACGGATATTATCAGACAGCCCAGAGCCTCAGTGGTATGACGACGTCCTAACACCTCCCACCTTCCAGCCCCAGGTACCTGTGCAGTTTGGAGAAGAATAAAGGAGAAAGGGAGGTGGGCAAAGAGATTAAAGACTAATGCAGAATCAGGGGCGTCATTCTTCGACTAGAAGTGGGAGGATGGGAGGGGAAACGTTAACAGCTGTCTTGTGAGCCCACATCAGGCAAACTTGGAGGAATTATGAAAATAAAAAGAAAAAAAAAAGGCAGCACCCTATATCAGCTTCAAACTCTTAGAAAATGCTTAAAGACGAGGAAAAGAATGAACCTTTTGCACTCTGGAAAGACAAGAACAAATAAGGAAAGGAAAGAAGAAATGAAGGTCTTCAGATGTCGTCAAGATGCTTGGTCGTCCCCAAAGACATCAGCTCATACTGGTTTTCCAGAAGGAGCTTCCAGTACTGTATTAAATACCATTCTATAGTTCTGTAGTGTCGTGGTCACTGGACCAGCCAATCTCTCGAAGAAACCCACCAAATTTTCTACTTCTCAAGCTAAGTGTGAGCAGCCAGTACGGATCACTTAAGACTCTTGGCTCACTACATTTGAAGAAGCAGAAACAGAATTCCGAACATGAGAGTCTTTTGTATTTTTTCGCGGGGAATGGGGAAGGGAGGAGAAGGGCTAAGGGGATCTTTGCCATTGAAGTTACCTCACCAATGGCGGTATGCGGGAAGAGGACATATTTTGAATACCAACGCCTTCTCCCTTTCCCACGCGCCCCTGTCTTGTCCGTGTGACTCTTGAAATGGTTGAGTTGCCGTCACTGTTTCTTATTCCATCAACAATGTCTCTTTCCCTCCCTTCGCTCCTTTCTTTACATCCCAGCCTCTCAAGCATCTAGCCACACCAAGTTATTCAAATCAAAGGGGTTTTGTAAACACAAAAGAACAAATTCAGAATCCTAACAAGCGACTAGGATAAAGCAGCCTAGATCACCGTATACCAAACTTGAATGGGCGAGAACTGTGTAGCTTCTGACCTAAAGTCGATCTAGGGGACTTGGATGATCCTCTTGAAACAGTTTAAACGCTGCCGACTTTGATTTCTCTGCCAGTGTCATTTCTTAGACGGCTTCTGCCTACTTGCACTCTCATGGCCACGTACTAAAGTAACTGAGTTTTCGATTTTTCTGTATATGTATCAAATTTCTTCGAAATGCATTTTAAAAAATGATAAGAATAATCTTAATATTAAGAAGTACTAAAAATGTATTGCTATTTTTCGATAGCTAGTGCCTTGTTCATTAGACAAAATAATGTAACTGGAGTATTCGATCCTTCTAATTTCTTGACAAATTTGGTTGGCTGGTCATTTTGGCAGCAAACTGTTATAGTCTCCTAGAGCGATTGCTCTTTACGGGGACTTCCTAACGACTTAAAACTAAATCCACCATATTAATAATATCAGGGATGAGTATAACAGGATTCATAAAAGTATGAATGGAAAACTTTTCATGATTGCTCAGTGGATTTCAAGCCGTGGAATAAAAATTTTGGAGTACTGGATTAGAAATATATGCAAACCACTGAACATTCTAAGAACTTTCAAGCACAAAGCAACTGAAACTTTGATTCTTAATTTGTAAATTGTGTGTTCTTTTGCGGAGATACTGTCACTAATTGTTGTCTGAGAGAAAGCAGTGTCATTCGTCTCTTCAACAGTTCACTATTCAAAATGAAGTATACTCCTTAACGCATACTCGCAAACCAACCTTTGAAAAAAAAACAAAACAGCATTGGCGCTTGGGAAAAAATTCTAGAATACTTTTTGGACAAAACACCCACTTTTCTAAGATTTCTTTATTCTACATTCTGACGCATTGAACCGGATCGATACCGGATGTTTTGCTTAAGATACAGAAGTCAGGAATTGATTCGGATTACAGTTCTATAATTTCGTCTGTTGACTGCATTCTGACAAAAAAAAATCTATTTTTTTCGACGATTTTTTTTTTAGGGTTTGGGGGCGGCAAGGTCGGCAACGATCCTAATATTGGCCTGAAGACTTATGTTAAGAGATTACCTTGTGATACCTGATCATGTTTAGAGTAAGTAATCGATATTTTATGGCAAGGGAATGATACGAACAGACAGGGAATGAGAAGAACTGACGCCAATGGACAGACAAAAAAAAGAAGTCAAGAAATAATACTTTAAACCGGAAAAAACGTTATTTTTATTGATCTTCTTGCGAAAATGTTTTTGCTCAGTAGTCGTTTAATCCTCTAACATAATGGCTAATAGAACATCCTCAGTTGCTGTTATGTGTTATCTGTACCAAAGAAGACGTTCTGATTCATCCTAATGAAAAAGGCAGACAAAGCAAGACATTGGCTTGCTAAGAGGAAGATGATGATGATGATGACAAAGATACTGAAGATGTAGAAGAAGAAAAAGAAGAAGACAAAGAAGAATAAGAGGAAAAAGAAAGAAGGGGACAGAGAGACAAAAGGGGAAACTTAGGCAAAATACCAATTAATAAAATATAGTGTTGATGTAAGTCTTAGCTCTTACAGGGATTCCGAGTGGTTCATAGAGAGAAAAAAAAAACGCAACAAACCGGAACTCAAAACAAAACCGTTTAGAGGTACTTCTTTCTCCTCTGGCGCAAT
>JAWQUT010000355.1:662910-677910 GCA_033807755.1 Ellobium chinense | reverse complement strand
CCACAGGCCAGCGGCAGGGCATCTTGGAATATAATATCAACGAATGTGGGATGATTAATGACGGTTTAAAAACAAGAAGAATAACTTCAAAAACCCCATATGGGCCCCTAAAGAGACCCATCTGGACTCAGCCTAGCTCTTTAACAAGACATCATGCGTTGGACACGACAGGAAAATGAAAGGATCTTTACCAAGGCACGCATTTTATGACATCATGTCTAGCGTCACCTCAGTTTGCAAGTGTTCTAAGCCCACTTGGCAAAATCCTGAGTTTCCTCCAAGATCTGCTTGGGTTAGGGTTAAAGGCACAGTGAAGATTATGGGCGAGGTTAGGGAAAAGAGGGGATCTCTAAAAGTTGTCCATGGACACATGTATGAGCGCTTTCTTTTCCCTGACCCTAAAGCTTGCTCTCATCATCAGCCCAAGTAAACCTTGGGAGAGTCCCAAGATTTTGCCAAGTGGACATTACAATACTCATGACTTGTAAACTACTGTGATAAACCGCAGGGGAATTCAATCCCCTTACATATAAATATTATAAATCCGTATGTTACAAATGTTTTATTAAGGATATACAGCTATTAAGTAATTAGTGGAGTAGAGAGATCGGAGCGAGCGAGCGAGCGAGAGAGTGAGAGAGAGATAGAATGAGAGAGAGCGAGAGGTGTTCATGTGCTGTCCCGTCGTGCAATGTACGCCTAAGTCCTGTAGTTGTGATCCAGGTTCATATCAATGAACTTCTTAAATTTGTTTTATGCTCATCCTCTGTCAAGACTAGTAGAATGATTGAGTGGAAGAACATCTTCCTTATGGTGCAAAAGGCCATAGGTTCGAATCCTCCTAACGGTAAGTCTCTCCCTAAGTATTTTTTGTGATGTGTCAAAAGCATTCGCTTATCGGCGATCTGAAGGGGACCCAAGCCTTGTCTCTGTCATATAACCATAATCATGCTGTTATGGCACGTTGAAATTTAACAAAGCAACATAAATCCTGTATCAAATCATATTCAAGTGAGTTTTTCAATCTAATTCTACCGCGTTTATCACTCTCTAATGTTCTAGCGAGTGTCCAGGTATTTTATAACATTCTTATGAAATATTAATGCGCCTCCTCGTCTCTGTCAACATTGGCTGCGGAGTTAATGGGTGCACTTATCTCCTCGCTCACAGGCAAAACAGCGAATGTCAAATCAGTGCTCTTTTTAAATCTGGTCTTTGGCACTAGGAAGGTAGGGTCAACAGTGTGTGTGTGTGTGTGTGTGTGTGTGTGTGTGTGTGTGTGTGTGTGTGTGTGTGTGTATGTGTGTGTGTGTGAGAGAGAGAGAGAGAGAGAGAGAGTCAGACAGAGACAGAGAGACAGAGACAGAGAGTGAGTGCGTAAGTGGGTGAGTGAGTGAGTGAGTGAGTGAGTGAGTGAGTGAGTGAGTGAGTGAGTGGTGAGTGAGTGAGTGAGTGAGTGAGTGAGTGAGTGAGGGAGTGAGTGAATGAGAGAGTGAGTGAGTGAGTGAGACAGAGAGAGAGAGAGAGAGAGAGAGAGAGAGAGAGAGAGAGAGCAACGTTTCGTCTTTTTGGTAACATCCTCCTTTTAAAGCACCCCCATCCGATCGTTACAATCGGTGTGCAAACCTCACCTACAACTGGCCGTGGACATTACCTCGACTCAGAGAGATCTGCTGTCATATTTCAACTACCTGACATTTTTATACCATTTTTATTTGCCATATAGTTCGGATGGACAGTAAACGTGTGATCTGCAAAGTTTCCATGCAGTATGAAATCCTTTACTTGTGAAATTCAGAAAAAAAGAGCTCTCCAACGTGAAGCCCGCGAATGAATTCAAATTTGTGAAGTCTTCCATCATGTATCTCCCCTCCTTTTATACCCCAGGAGAACCTGTAAGTCATCTGATTGCACCACTACACAGTCATGCGCTATCTCTCAAAGATTCCATTACCTAACCAAATATGACAACATTTCAAGATGTTAACTTTATCTTACCCGAATAAGACCAATGAATGAAGGAACCAGATTAATCGACCGCGCTAACCAGATAGTCAGCTTAAGCAGAAGCCTTTAAAAAAGTCTCTACTTATGAAATCTCCAGTGAAGAAACTAATGCAATTAAAGTTTTTGACGATGTTGTAAAAGTGCGCAAGAATATTACCTAATACTGCATCTTGCGTCGCCCACAATGACTGGTGGCGGGCGGCATCGTTTCCGAGTATCCATGCTTTCGATATTCAACAATTTTGATGTCAGTCTCATACAAGAGCTCTGAGGTTTTGATTCCATTTCAGTACCTTTGATGTAATCGTATAATCGTATAATCTTGATTGCCAAAGGTACCAAAGTATCGGGAGATATCAAAATTAGTATCAAAAATATCTAAATGCCTATCCCATTCAGAGTATCAGTATCAAAACTGAATCGATAATTTCAATACTTATAATATGAAGGTTGGGTGTTCCGATACTTCCGATTTTAGGTATCGGCCCATCACTAACTGTAACAATAGTCTTATGACGGATCAAATTTACATCAAACTGTAATGGAATCACAAGAAGCTGATCAAAGTAAATGACAAAAAGACGAGACTGGAACACAGCGGGTTGGATTTCTCAAAGGACACGGAGTCAAAGGCGGCGGTACCAGGAAGGAACCAGAAGAACGGTCTACGACCAACGCTGCATATTTACTGCAATACTCCTATGGGATATGATCATGTCTGGATATAGCAATAGTGTAATAATGAATATCATAAAAGTGATACTGATTCAATATTTTGTAAATCTATCAAGGAAGTACCAGCTCACTCAACTTTACATTAACATAAGCTCGGCAGGTCAGACCTTTCAATAGCTCTCTCAACTTCCTGGACAACGGTACGGCTGCAGCACTGACATTTTCAGCACTGAATACTATGTAGACTCTATCTATGTGCATCTACACGTTGTCTTCACTTTGAAGCACAGCTGTGAACGGCCAGCTCCAGATACTGTAATTCATTGCTAAAATCACGTTCGCAATACTGTACACGTGACGAAATTCTTACGTTAACTTTGTATTAACGTTAATGTCCTAGGATAGCTGCTAGATGCTGTAAGTGCATATGTTACAAGCACCCTTCTATTAACAATGATAAGGAGAGAAGAAAAGGGTAAGGGCAATCCAGGGCATCAAGTATGCGCACCGAATTGCCTCGCAAAGCTCACGTCAATCGCACTGAAGAGTTGTTGAAGATTTGCATGTATTAGAGAGGTTATTAAAGAACTAAAGATTAAATCCACGATTTCATTAACTCTTAAGCTCGATCCGATCTTCTAGTGTGTTTCATTCATTTGTTCAGAATGAATGCAAACATCTCTTACTCTGTCTCTCTCTCTTTCACTCACTCGCTCTGTCTGCCTGTCTTGTCTTTCTCTCTCTCTCTCTCTCTCTCTCTCTCTCTCACACACACACACACACGCACGCACACACATACACAAACACACGGACACACTTTTAACATGTTCATTGTNACCCTTCTATTAACAATGATAAGGAGAGAAGAAAAGGGTAAGGGCAATCCAGGGCATCAAGTATGCGCACCGAATTGCCTCGCAAAGCTCACGTCAATCGCACTGAAGAGTTGTTGAAGATTTGCATGTATTAGAGAGGTTATTAAAGAACTAAAGATTAAATCCACGATTTCATTAACTCTTAAGCTCGATCCGATCTTCCAGTGTATTTCATTCATTTGTTCAGAATGAATGCAAACATCTCTTACTCTGTCTCTCTCTCATTCACTCACTCGCTCTGTCTGCCTGTCTTGTCTCTCTCTCTCTCTCTCTCTCTCACACACACACACACGCACGCATACACATACACAAACACATGGACACACTTTTTACATGTTCATTGTTTTTCCATCATGTTCAGATTTATAACTCTTTGAATCCTTAATTCCTTACTCTTCATTTTTCCCTTCTTTTCTTCCTCGTTCTTCCCATTCTTTTAATTTCCATCCACTTATCTTCCTTCCTTCTGTCTTTCCCTTTTTCCATCCATCCATCCATCCATCCATCCATCCATCCATCCATCCATCCATCCATCCAATGTTTTCTTCCTATTATCTTCTTTCTTTCCTTCTCCTGCTCTTCTCACTCATTTGCCTTCAACAGTCTTTCATATTCTTTTTCTTCTTACCACTATGTTTCTATCCTTTTCTTTCCTCTTCCCTTCTTGTCACTTTCTCCCTCTCCATATTTATTACATGCTGCTGAGCTGCCTCATTAAGAGCCTCTGTCAAAATACCATAATTTCACATCTGTCTGCTACAAACATTTATAATATGCAACAGAACACACACATGGACGAGCTCGTATGTCAAAATTCATGATCTCAGGCATGCACATGTGCCCAAAAACAAGGTAAGAAAGAGCTTTTATATTTTCGAGGTCGGATTCCATACGGAGTGTTATTACAAAAGCAGGCGTGCACATAATCTTTTCCTAGTGTTAAGATCATACTGCGCCTTACAAACGAGAATCACATGTGAATTTCGCATCTAGTTTTTAAGAGCGCAGTAGCTCACAATTCGAAACCTATGTATTTAAGAATCTGCACACTCGTTATAATACTGTGATCGTGAATACCTTATTTTCTTTCTCAAATTGTGCTCACGACCTGAATATCTCATAAGCTCATCACTGTGGACTGGTTTCCTGTTCTCGTGAGGTCCCTGTTCTCGTGAGATCCTATGAAGTTTGATCTCGTGAGAGGTCCTTACACACGCCTGATGAGACATGACCGCACATTTTAAGAAAACCCCTATAGTTCTGATATACTAGTCTTTTATTTATCGCTTATGACAACGTCGGCTGAGCCATGACTGTACATAATGACTGTATGAAAACCCATCCCGATCTGTAAAACTATGTATCACTCATGTTTGTCTCGCTTGAGCCATGGCAACACATTTTGACAGTTTGAAAACCCCTCTAGATCTCCAATACTATGCAATATGTATTGCTCATGGCTTTGCCGCTTAAGCCATGGCTACACATTTTGACAACATGAAAATCCCTCTATTCTGTAATTTTATATATCGCTCAGAGTTTCCACCTTTAAACCAAGGCTGCTACATATTCTGATAGTTTGAAAACCCACCTAATTCTGCAATACTATGTATCGCTTATGGCCTCGCCACATGAGCCATGGCTACACGCTTTGACAGTATGAAAGCCCTTCCAGTTTTGCTATGCAATGAATCGCTCAGGGCTTCCCCTCTTGAGCCACGGCTACACATATTGATAGCAGAAAACCCTTCTAGTTCTATAATGCTATGTATCGTTTATGACTGCGCCACTTAAGCCATGGGTACATACTTCTAGAGCATAAGAACCCTTGTGAACCACTAGGTACCCTAATCTGCTTAGATCTGTCCTTTCAAACGGCAGTACGAGCCCGCTCTGATTAATGGGCCGTTACTATCGGGCAGGGTTACTAATGGCAGTAATGGCCCACTAATTGGACTGCTATTGGTTCACACGCTACAGCGTCGGAGACATCTCCTTTTAATGAGGGAATGGACGTGGTCGGAGGGGAAGGGGAGCGGGGGAGATGTAGGAATTGAGCATGGTCATATCTTTACGGTCTGAACTCTCTCAAACCTTTTTATATATTTGTAGTACTACATGACTAACGGCCCATTCTTTGATGGGGGACTGTCATGGCTGTGCGACGAATTTGCACTGGATGAACTGACGGAAGTCATTAGACGTGGGCATGTACCAATATGCCACGGTGTGAAGGAGCCTAAAGCCATTAAATTTTAAGTTCAATGTCTTTATACTATTGGCTCTAGATGAATGGCATCTTCAAACTATTATACATATTGCACAACAGCTGCTGTATAATAACTCAAACTGAATGGAAGTAAGGGAAGGAAGGAAGGAAGGAAGGAAGGAAGGAAGGAAGGAAGGAAGGAAGGAAGGAAGGGGAAGGAAGGAAGGAAAAAAAAGAACTAACGAAATAACATACATCAGATGAAATCCAGAAATCATTATAGAAAACAATAGAGGACTAAGTCCCCAACAAAAGGAGGAAAAAGAGAAAAGCCAAATTCGATACCGTCCGACTGAAATCGACTAACATGCAACCTTTGATTTCCAACCAGCATTTGAAGACAAAGATAAGAGAAAATAAAATTGTATCTACTCGGAAGAGAATAATATTATGTTTTACAATGCCATACCATGTAATACATTTTAATCATGACAATACATACATAACAACAACAACAACAAGTTTAACAAGTTTATTAGAAATAAGCCCAGACCACAGACGTGGTGCA
Organism: Ellobium chinense; assembly: GCA_033807755.1. Classification (NCBI taxonomy): domain Eukaryota; kingdom Metazoa; phylum Mollusca; class Gastropoda; order Ellobiida; family Ellobiidae; genus Ellobium; species Ellobium chinense. The sequence continues at coordinate 671,576 of JAWQUT010000355.1, read as the reverse complement.
TGGGCAAGATATAGTATGCAACGGGACAGCACGTAGACATTTTAAGCACTACAACTACTAACTTCACACATGTTCATAATGCATTGTTACATTTACGTTCATTCACAACATTCTCGTGCACATAATATTTAATATTACAACTGCATCAAAAACCAAATCAGATACGAAGGTCGGTTATCACAATGATATGTTTTCCAAAATGCTTTGTGTTTCTTCCCACCTACCTTTTTTGTTAAAATGTCCTGGCACCACAGTACTTTTTTTCCGATAAAAATATGAAAAATCATACATAGATACAATGTCTTCCTACCTTGGTGATAATATCATTGTTGAAGCAGAGCCATGGATGAACTCCTGACTTAGGATGTTAAACTCTCAAAGACTTCTTAAAAGTCGAACAGAGATGGATAGCGCTAAAGGAGAAATAAATTGTATGCAAGGTTTGAAACGTTTACCTTTATTTTTTCATACTCAGGTCGATGACTTCTGGATTCACCCCCGTACGTCAAATAAAGAAGAAACCAACCACAACTTTTGAATGGAGGGTGTGCTAAGGATTGCGTTAATCCATGGCGCTGTGTTAAAGAGGTTTATGTAAAGAATTTGTATAGTAAGTAGACTAACAGCTTCGTTTCTTTGGCATAGTTTAATCCTCTAGACTATAGTCCGTTAATGAGTGTGTGTGTGTGTGTGTGTGTGTGTGTGTGTGTGTGTGTGTGTGTGTGTGTGTGAGTGATAGATAGATAGATAGATAGATAGATAGATAGATAGATAGATAGATAGATAGATAGATAGATAGATAGATAGATAGATAGATAGATAGATAGATAGATAGATAGAAAGAGACGTACGGGCGAACGCGTTATGGTGTACTGTGTACACGTATGTAGCCGAGCGCTTAACTAGGTTAAGCAATTATTGTCAATCTTCGTTAATTGGAAGCTCATGTACACAACAGATGTTGTTTAGGCGGGATAATTTTATGGTGATTGTCATTGCTTTAATGCCGCCATCTCCCTACCCCTCCTCCCCAGGTCCTGCTTTCATTTCGTTTTTTCTATTATAGAATATGGGGAATCCTATTTGGCGTTTTTATTTGATGGACTGATCCTAGAGGAGGTTTAGACCAAAGCACATATTGCGGAGAGCAATTCAGTGCTTCAGTCTCCATCGAGAACTTTAACGAGAAATAGCATACAAAAAAAAAAAATGTAGTCCTAGTGAATGCTTTGAAAGATTGGCTTACGAGCGAACGAGAGAGAGAGAGAGAGAGAGAGAGAGAGAGAGAGAGAGAGAGAGTCCATCAGACAGAACACTAATGACGATTTGTTTACTCATTAAGCAGCATATAACTAAAACACTATTTTGAACCATTACTATAAATTTTGTTAGCTCTTAATGGCTTTTTAACGCTGGGAGGCAGGCCGTGATCCCCTTGAATACTGTAGTACTCAGTAACTATCAATGTAAAGATAGTGTGGGTAATCTCCCTTCATGACAATAATGGGACCCCATGAGAATGTAGTGCCACTGATGATGAAGTTTACCAGATACAAGAAAAGAGTGACGTCATGTTTAGCATGAGATGCGCCTATCTCGCTAGCGGAGACAATTCCTTTGCTTTTTTTTTCTAAAAATAGTTTCGTCAGATTAGAAAAACAGAATCCATTTTTTTATATTAAAAGTCATAATAACAAGCGCAAGATCTCTTGGGAAAATCTCAAAGAACTCGTTCACCATCATTCTCAAACTGGGTCTAACGCAACTTTGTCTAAAACATAATCACAAAGATGTAACCCAATCAGATTATGGCACGGCATGGCACGGCACAGCACGGCACAGAACGTCACCGAGCATTTCAGTGTCCTCTCTTTCTCACTGTTCAGCGGACGATGCTCATCCCACCTAATCCAACACGTCATGACACGACTTTGACGTCGAGGAACAAAGGGCATAGAGGAGTCTATGTCACTATTTGCCGTGTCGTGCCGGGTCTGGCTCCAGCAGCTTCTCACTCCAATTTGTTACTCACGTCACCTGTAGTTTCGTGACTCCTCTCCTTTTCTCATCCACTTCCCTCTTCTTTTTCCTCTTTCTTTCCATCGTCAGTACCTCCCCCCTCCTTCACCCTAATCATCCTCTCCAAACATAATTAGATAAAGCCTTCTCAATGGGGAAAATTGAAGCGATGCTAAGGGCAAACACAAGAACCTAGAAATGAGAAAGAGGAATTAGGAAGAGAGGAAGGGAAAAATAGCAGGAAAAGAGATAATAGGAATAAAAACGAGCTCGCTTTTATTATTGTTATCATTAATTTCCATCCAATTCCCATCCAAATTGGCTCCCTCTCTTCTCCCCTCGACCATAATGGGCCGCATCAATAGGAGGCTCACTTGACACGCCGGCCGAGTCCATTATTCCCACTGCCCGGGGGCGCCAGCATCATTATTATTCTCACAATGGTTTCTTTTTACCCATTATTTATTTTAACGAAGCAATTACCCGCTAGGCCCTATTTAAATGAGAGCCGTGCGGTGCCGGACTATTCCCACAATAATTTTGTTTTTCCTCTGGTAGAATCGGATACAGATTCGAAGGCCATACAGTATTCGAGTTTATTAGGAAATAAAGCAATATATTCTCTGACCTTATGACCCTCGTTGAATGACACGTTGTTTTTGTAGAGGTGTTAAATGTGCACTTTTAGTCAAGCACAGCAAACAAGAGATAATTTGCATATTACGGGTGTAATTAACACAATAATTTTTTGCTGAGTCAGTTGGTGATATACTCAGCTGAACTGTGAATCACTGATGTAGTGGAGCATTTTAATTTTACACTTAACTGTTTTTTCCTCTCCTCCTCCTCCCTCTTCTTCATCTTCTTCTACATCTTTTTCTGCTTCTTCTTCTTTTTCCTCTTTCTACTTCTTCTTCTTCTCGCCCTNCCCTTTCTCTCCTCCCCCCTCCTCCTTTTCTTCTTCGTTTCTTCTTCTAATTTCTCACCACATTCTACCAAAATACTAACTCATATGATAGATCTTCGTATGAGATCGATTCAGTGCCCATAATTTACTCGAGTACATCATTAATTTATTAGTATTCGGGTGGGATACTCGATCCCGACCAGCACTAATTGAGTAGTTTTTGAGCTGTTGATTCAAACGGAAGGAAGTTTGCATGACCATACAGAAACTTAAAGGACAATTAAAGCGTGTTTACTTGTCGTTTTACGCTATTTCACGAGGTCTTATGTAAAGAGGTAATGCTCTAAGATGTTTATTTATCCTTGTCTCCATCTCTCTCTCTCTCTCTCTCTCTCTCTCTCTCTCTCTCTCTCTCTCTCTCTCAATCTTTTCTTTCTTTTTTAATTGGTCACGTTTCACACAAAGATAAGAAGATAATTTGTCCTTTATGTACCTTCCAGGCAATATGATATAACTATAATGTTTATTCTATATTTCTTTATTTGGTTGCTCACACAACAAAACAAATTATATTATGAAAGTTCATACAATCTATGAAACCCAACAACGCTACACTGTAAAATCATTAATAGATACTATGAAATTATATCATGAAAATCCATTCAGTCTAAATCCATGAAAAGTCATCAAAAGACATGTTAAAAGATTACCTAATGGGCTGTCATCTCTTACATCAGAATCCAGTTCAGAATCCATTTCTTTATTTAAAGAAGTGGAGGGATGGCAAAGTGCTAAATCTGATTTCAGTCAAGACAAGATAATGGACTCCGCAGGTATCAGACTCATTACAAAACCGTTCATAAATAAAATAATTTCATTTGATGCATTTTCTTTGATTTTTTTTTCTCTGTACCAACTGCTCTTAATGGCCTTTCTTTTTGTACCTCACCGGTGAGATATTTAGAGTTAATTTCTATATCTCTCTTCACTTGAAACCTTTTTCCCCCCCTGCCTACCTCCCTCCCACCCTTAGGATTTAACGTGCTTCGCTGTTATTTTTTTTTGTACTTCTATTTAATTGCCCTTAGCTTATTGCAGCTATGTCATATGCATGAAATATCACTAGCGGCAACGTATGCGTATTACAGCAATTATTTATGAACACACAATGGTTATTAGGCAAATGACGGTTTCAGCCCGTCCACATTAGCTGATGAGCAGAAGAATATTTGCACACCAGACTGTGCACTCTGGGCTGTTATACTATCTTGTCCTGTTCCCCACGCACTCCCCCTTCCCCCCGTCCATACTACAAGCCCGAATCTGAATGGTAATGTATGAAAAAATATGTGGCATAGAATGAGATTTGCAGCATCAACTTAAAGGCAAGTTAGTCATACCATGACACACCCAATTACTTGCAACCCTACATCTCACCCTACTCTCTTCCTTAATGTCTGTTATCATCCCTATCAATGATGGCAAAAACCACATCATAGAGGTGTCCATAAACATTACTGTAAGAGATTTTCCATGTAAAATGATAATAATAATAATTATCATGATTAAACAAAAAGCATAAGTAATAGGTAGCATGACATCAAAATGAAACAGTAAAATGCAGTTATCAGCATCCTTGATACATATAATTATAGTTAGTTTGACTTATACCAGAACATTTGGCTAGACCCTTGGTCTGGGTTGAAAAGGGGCGGGGCGAAAGGGGGAGGGCGGGAGCATGTATGGGTTTGTTCTGAGTGCAAAGAGGCCAGCTGGACATCTCAGTAAGCCATGTAACCCCGTTATAAATTTCACCGTCCTCCAATTCACCCTTCCCCATAACTCACACATGCCCACCCCTCTTTCACAAAATAATCCATAGCCCGAAAGGTATCCTCGTTAAAAATTTAAGGCGAGCTTATTTGAGGAAATGGGGTAGCAGATAGCCAAGCGGGCAAAACGAAACTAATGAAAATGATATTGATATGGGGGGCTGGGAACTCGTGGCAAGGGACGTGCAGGCCCTATTACTCATAGAAGCAATTAAGATAATCAAGGGAGGCGCTCATCAGGGACGCCTGCGTGAGCCAAGCATGTCAGTTTTGTCCATTTCACATGATTACAGACGCTTTTCAGCTTCTCCAGTTAATGGCTTTGGGACCCCGGCTGTTCGACTATTGCGTCTGGTTAGCGAGAGAGGCTCAGCTTTCGCACTGAGCATGCTGGTTTATCACTGGTGGGTCCTGACCCTTTAATCAACGCCTGCGATCTTTTTTTCCGCTGGCTTTTTCCTCAAATCAAAAAGTAAATTTAGAGATCTAGATTAAGTCAGATCCACTGCTCTGGCTCTAAATAGGTTTAACAAAGATGTTAGTGCTACTACTAAATGAATGCCATACCTCGGTTTACACACAAAGAGAGTGATAAAGTTAGGACGGATGGCCATTCTGGAGGCGCAATGACAAACTATAGGCTGTATTTTGAACATAGCGCAAAAGGTGAAAGGTGAAAGGCAATAACCTTAGGGCCGTTGGGATTTTGTTTGCTCTCTGTATTTTTAAAAGTTAGTTCATATTTTTCTCTATATTCAGACTTCTGTCTTGTTGTTTTTTTTTAACCTGGCAATGCATGGGTTGCACTTCTAACGAGCCGCAGCTGCTCAATTTGCCTGAGTGTACACAGTGACATTAAAAAAAAACCAAACCAAAATCGAGTTCTGTCGGTTTTGTGTAAGAGCATTTTAAACACCAAGAAGATACTGATGTATGATATCACCAATCCCGAAGGCCAAAATAAAGACTGTAGGTGGAAAAGGACAGACACACAAATCCCTAGAGCTTGTTTTCGAGCCTTCAATGTTGCAAATATGTCTCCGTTCTGCGACATCGCCAACAGAACGTCTAGACCTATTCCCATACACTCAAATTTTCTTTTATTATTTTTCTGGAATGACAATTCTGCACCACGCAAGTTTTAAAAAAAATGCTTTTAAGCAATGTGAGAACCCGTTTATACGCATTTTTTCAGCATGAGCTCGATAATTGAGAGAGGAATGCAGTCAGCAAACTTCAGGTTCAGACCTGTTGAGAACCTATTATCGCTGACTCCTTGCGCGAGGACAGTATACGTTTCAAGGTTCAAGAAGTTTATTTCCAGGTTATCCTACTGATAGCATTCAAGGTTGATTAAAACATACTATTCCAAAATTTGTTGTCAGAATGTTTGCCTTATACTACTAACAATATTAGAAACTCTTCACCTTCTTTCCGGATTGAGACGTAATCCGTTCAATGTTTGAATGTTGTGAAAATGAAACTACCGGACATGGCAGCATCAGCCACTGTAATCATAATCTATTACTAAACAAAAGAAAACAAAAACTCGCTTCGTTTTGGAAAAGCTATAACCCGGTTATGTAACTCAGAAATGCGTGAAATTTAACATGCAAATTCCTTCTGCCCTAAACCTTCCTCTTATGTTTAGGTTTTGTTAATCCAGCTGACTTTTTTTTCCTGCTGTAAACTTACGTTGTGTCGTAAATACAGCCTGGGAAATCACATGATTGCATTTTTTTTTTTTGTTTTTTGTACTGTCGCAGCTCTTCACGCGCGTCCCGAGCTGTTTACGTTCTTGGCAAAATCTTATGTAGCTTGCAAACTAGGATTGCGATTTGGGGGGGGGGGAGGGTGCAGTACCTCATGTGAAAAGTTGTAGCATGAGTTTGGCTGCCACCTTCTCTTCCCATTTCCCAGCTAACGCCGGGAGACCTCAGCTAGTATTGTGAAAAATTAGTGTTGATGATTTGGCTGGTACTAAAGGAATGAAGAAAGGGTAAACTAGTCTGTCATAATTCGAATATTTGGGGTTCTACTGTATTAAAATCAGAGATGTTTTCTTGATTGTGTCCCTGGGATCTCACTATGGGTCAGGTTAATAACTTTGCTATCATGCTTACACGGCCGCATTAGTTCAATGGTTTGTTTGGCTCATCGGAGAGTCTTTGGCTATGGACACTGAAAACATGCCATTCAGTAGAGAATTCGTCTAGCTATAGATTTGTTTCTTGTTCACTGCCTTGGGGTCCAAGCATTCACCTCGCTGAAGGATTAAGCCTGAGAGACTTTTCTCGTGAAATGCAAAATCCTGCAACGTAAAGCAAAACTGCGCATTGTTCCAAGCACAAAAATGTGTCATTAGGCAAAAATGTGGTTAAATGTATTGCCATATATAGCGGACTCAATCGAGTATTTTCTTCCCAAAGACAGAGAATCCTAAATGTATAAATTCGAACCAAACTGTGTCGCATCAGAATCTAGAGCCTGGTTGCCCGGGCTAGCAGGGCCGCGATTAAGTCCATCCTGGCCATTTTATCGAGTTCCTTATAAGCATGAGACATCAAAAAATCGAAAGCACTTAACGAAGATTCCACTCATTTTCGCCGCGCCCGGCCCTGTATGCAATCTGGCAATTACTTTATCTTTACACAATACACAGCTCCATAGGAGCGACACGTCATACAGACACACAACTGGAGTGCTAAAATGCATTAGACAAATCGATGTGAACATTCGTTGTGTAGTCTGTCTGTGTTACAGGGAAAAGGGGCGTATGTATGTTGTATAATCGCATGGTAAATATGACTTTTTTTCTGTCGTGACATGGCGTTGTAGTGATAAGTCGTGTATGCCAGTACGCTGTGTCCATTTATCAAGTACTGGCTCTATTTGCTGATTGCTTAAAACGAAATGGTTTGAAACGAAAACACTGTTTAGCGACGATCAGAAAATGGAATTAGCTAATTTCCGGTACAAACCGACAAGGTCAATCTTTTTTTTTATTTTGAAGAAATCGATTACTTTCAAGCAACAACACCAACGTTAGGCCATAGCTCTTCAAAGTAAAGTGAATTATGTGGTGGTACTTGGGTAATTACTTAAGTTCTCCCCTCTTCTCTCCCCCCCCCTCCCCTCCCCTCACAAAACCCTCCTCTCCGCAATTCAGTAGAAACATCTTTGAAATGGGATTTCTTTGTTAGATTTCAATCTGCTTTCCGTCACCGTGGTTGGTTGGTCTGTCTAGCTCCCTCACTCCCTCTCTGTCTTCTCTCTACTCCCTGTATCTGTTTTCCTCGCCACTTTTTCATCTTTATCTATCATTCTTCCTCCCTATGTCTCTTTCTCTCTCCGTCAGTCTATCATGTTCTTTATAACTCTTTCATCATTCTGTTCAGTTCTGTCTTTGCTTTATTTAATGTCGCCTTAGGCCTGTGTCCTATTAAGTGACTGCTGTTTCATTATCTTTTCTCCTCGTTCCCTTTATATCTCCTATTCCTCTCTCCCTTTCACTCTTTCTTTCTTCCTCTCTAGACTTTCCTTTCTCTCCATATCTCTATATCCATTCCCCACCTCTCTCTCTCTCTCTCATTATTCCCCATTTGCCCAACACTCGTTTTCCCCCTCACTTTTCTTTTTTCCCTCTCTGTCCCTCTCTCATCCACCCACACTCTCTCTTTCTATCTCCCCCTTCCCCCACCTCATTCATCCCCATTCACAAGACATCCATCCAGCCTTTCCTTTCCTCTCCACTTTCCAACTCTTCCGGGTGCTAATGAGTCTTCAAGGCACACAGAAAACCCTGAAGATTTTGTTTAACCTTGCAGTGGCCAATTATCGAAATAATTGACTACTTCAGCAACTCACAGACACAAACGCCAGTCGAGTCCTTCTTCCCCTCCCCCCCC
>JAWQUT010000355.1:626765-642118 GCA_033807755.1 Ellobium chinense | reverse complement strand
CACGTACTCTCAGCCTCCGCGTAACCGCAACATTTTGAGGTGACAGAATACTGTTGCTGCTGTTGTTGTTGTTGCTGTCGCTGCTGTTGCTATTCTAATATTATATATTATTAAAGCGTAAATCAAGTGGATAATCGCAATAGACATTTTCCCGAAGAACTGCGATTAAGCGAAGTCGGCTATAATAAGGACGAGATGGCGGCGGAAAGAGGTGGACTATGATCTCCCAGAAGAAGAGGTAAGAGGGTTCGTTTGTTGTTCCCCCCCTTTGAAGAGAAACCTTGATTTATGGCACTATTAAATGAAGTAGTATTAAACCGTTATTGGAACATAACTTGCTTGTATTCGACTAGAAGGGGTGGAGTTTTTGGAATGGAATTGTGTTTACGAATGGTCCAGCTGGGAAAGGGTGGGGTTGAAGTAAGGCGGGAGGAAGAGGGCGGGGAGGATAGGATGAAGAGAAGATTGTGGTAGTAGATTTGTGAGAAGGAAAAGAGTATTGTGCTGATGAATTTTATAGTGCAGTGATGTGAACAAATGGATGGATGGATGGAGGGATGGCGGAAGGGAGGGAGGGAAGAGAGGATGGACGGACTGAGGGAGGGAAGGACTGAGGGACGGACGGATAGACGGACGGAACGACAGGGAAAATGCACTGGAGGAGAAACTAATCATGGCCACTCTAACCAATCATTTCATACAAAGCCAAGGCTTACTTCATGACCAATAACTCTACCTTGACCAGACTACGCAGTTCGTTCCCTTTTCCCATAAACACAAGCGTGATCCCGCCTGTATTTCCCCCTGTTAACAGAAGCTAACCTGCTGTTGATAACCCCTCTCTTAATTACTTCATTACTGTCAACTTTTAATCATGTTTCAACGATCAATAGCCACGGCTAAAGATATCACTATCGACGAAATCAAATTAATTTCCTGCAGCTTAAGGCCTGGGGGTTACGTTGTATTTACTCATTGGAAGAGTCTCTGTGCTCGGAAACTCCCTCTTTGTAAAACTCCTTTTCAGCCCTTCCCTCCTCTCCCCCCTCCTCATCTTCCCGTCGCCATACACACCCTTTCCAAGCTGTCGTGCGCGTTTCCTTTGTGTGTTTTGCGAGTCTTTATATTTTGTCTGTGCTGTGCATGTCTGGCTGTGTGTCTGATCTGTGACTGAGTGTGTCTGTATTTAGACTGTCTGGGTCTGTCTGTATGTATCTGCGTGTGTCTGAGTGTCCATGTCTGTCTGTATGTGGGCATGTCTGTATATTGGTCTTTCTCCAGTATATCGTCTAACTGGATTGGGAACATTGTCTTTATTGTGTGTGTGTGTGTCTAATAAACAGGAAAGTTCAGACAAGAAATCATCTGCAAAGAAAACCAAGAAGACTGTGAAAACAATAGATCTTCCCATAGACGCTAAAGTTCATCAGCTCACTAAGGACCAGCTCACTTTGCTTGTGGAAAAAGAGGTGAGAGAACAACATGCTCTTAGGCTGGACTTCAGTTTAACCATTTACCCCTAAACCACCTGCCCAAGACGAATTCCCAATCCCTAAGAGAAGGGAGATAACTCTAGAAAAAATATGACTTTTTAAAAACAAAATTTCATTTAGAAAAATCTAATCCGGCACAGGTTGCACCCATTCACTGTCTCATACATGTTTCCATCATAATGCTTCANCACCCCCAGCCCCCCACCATCACCACCACCTCCTCCCCTTCTCAAAGTGGCGCCTCCACTGCGCTTCTTTCACCACCCACCAAAAGCCAGGGTAGAATCTCATTCATCAAGGATAGGAGGCCAATTACTGTTGTAAATTAACCGTGTGCCCATCCGTCAAGCCGGTTGTGAGGCCGGTTTGGGGGNGGGGGGGGGGGGGGGGGAGGCTATGAGTTGCTACGGCGAGACGACGAAATCGCGGTGATGGGCGAAAATATTTTCTGTTAAGTGATACATTCGATATTCGATCACATCTTCGATGTCAGTATTTGAAACTGTAGGTTCAGGTCTATAGGACAAGTTCGACTCTATGTCGACAGTCATAAAACACTCTGATGTTCTCATTAGCAATGGTAGTGCAGGTTTGGTTTGAAAAACCAAAAGGAAAAAAAACATGAGCGATATTAGAACATTATGACTTAATCCTTCAACCATTCTATGAACTTGTCTTTTTGCATGGGTTGACTACCAACGAAACTAATAGAACAATTTCATCAGCTACTGTGACCTAGTATCAAACATGTTTCAAAAGTAGTTTCGATGCAGAGCAACCTGGAAATAAATGTAGTGTAGTGTAGTGTAGTGTAGTGTAGTGTAGTGTAGTGTAGTGTAGTGTAGTGTAGTGTAGTGTAGTGTAGTGTTGCAGATCTATAATACACAGATAGTATCTCTCTATTGTGACACGCACCTCATGTCTGTCTGTACTAACAGGGAAAACCTATGTAGTAGCGATACTTTCGATACTTGGATTTGAAAACACAGGTATCAGTCCGCCACACCGAATCCGGTATATACGACTTTAGCTGAGTGGCTGAGTGTGACTGGACAGAGGGCGCGGCGGGGCGGGGAAGCGGGGAGGAGGGGGTTGAGAGTCAATTAATTGATTTAATTAAATGGAATCGGCGTTCAACACCTGCTCGCGAGCGCATGGCCAAATTAGACGTAGGGAATGAAAACGAGAAAAAATATAGGCCCGGCGCTGTCAGTGGTATGGCTTGGCTTGGATGGGTTAGTATAGTATAGTTTGGGTGGTCGGTTAGACAGACAGCGGGAAGGCAATATAGGCGGCCGGCAACATGGTTCGACCGGCAAATTAAATATGGAGACCGGTTAATTAGGAGCACGGTAGATTAATAATACACTAGTCGGGGGTCGGCAGGTGGGGAGGGGGGGATGGGAGAAGACTGCTAAAGTTGAAGAGGGAGAGAGAGATAGAGAGAGAAAGAGAGAGAGAGAGAGAGAGAGAGAGTAGAGGGAGGGGGAGGGATGATTAGCAATCTATTATATAGTAGATGGTAGAGATAACCAGACGTCGAGAGAAGTTTGGATGACCAGTGACTGCACAGCTCTCTAGTAATAATGCAGTATTCATGAGAGGATAGAAAAAAAAAGCGGGGTGGGGTTNGGGGGGGGGGGGGGGGGGGGGGGGGGAGGAAGAGAGTAGGGAAAGGAAGCTAGAAAAATGGAAGGAGGTAGGGGACAGGAAAAAATATAGAGAGAGAACGAGCAGGGAAGGAAGAGAAAAAGAGAGGAAGGAAATAAGAGAGAGAGAAGGAGAGGGATTCGAGAGTCAAAGGAGTAATAACATGGCTGTATAGTGTCAATAACATGGGTCGTCAGACTGTGAGAGAAATTCGGAATACCAGTTACTTCACTTCTCTTTTGTAATATCAATGATATCAATGATAGGATAGACTATATCTAATTAATTAAATTGTTATTTTCAGTACCCGTACAGCTACATACGCTCAAGGCTGGAGTCACCGATGTGATAAAACTAAATGTAGATAACTCAAACCTGAACCACTTTGGATTAGGCATAAGCTGATTAAGAATAATGGTCATATGTAGGTGGTGCTTGATTTACTATCATAATATGCTAAGTGCTTGAGAAGATGATGATCTATTGTGTTTGTAAAGAGGGCTTAAACATTTGGAAGGCGGGTTGGAAAGGGTTGTTGTCTGTTATAAAATATCAGATTTTTTTTCACGTCCTGGAACACCTTAGAAACTCGAAATTATTGACCGGTAGCAGGACATTTGACTTCGTGAGATCCTACTGTATATTAATGTAACAAAACTGTCCCGGGTGTGTACAGAGAAGGATGGGGTGTATTCCGGTGGGGAGGAAGGGATAGAGACGGGCAACTCACTAATCAACATACGAGCACAAAATACACGTACTCACGCACGTACATACAGAAGGCTGGGAATGATAAAGTGTATAACCTATAGGAAATGACAAAGTATGATTCACTGTCACAGCAGTCATTGGCTGAAAGTAGAAACCTACCAGGTAGGTGGACAGAGAGAGGATGAGCAGTTTTAATTGATCAGTTTATAGCCAATATTATTTACATAACTTAGGAGAAACAATAACTTGCATTTAATTGCAGCTCCACAGGATCGTGACAAACTTGCTATCGAACAAAGGATGTGATCTAAGCTACACGTTCTTCTCTCTGTCATAGACCATTATAAAATTCGGTAATATTATATCGGGTGTCCCCCCTCCCCCTCCCCATCGCCCAAAGTTTACTACATTTCAAAAACTAATGATTTCAATGAGTCAATTTCTATTCTTTATAAATTTGACACCGGTCTAGAAGCTACATATAGTTTGTTATTGCTACCAAATTAAAACATCTAGAAGCTTTCGTTATGTCACAGCTAACAACTTAAAAATTACATAGTCTAACCGAAATACACAATGCGTCTGGTACATTGCGTCGTTCGGTTTTACGTGTACGTTAATTTCTTTGCTGTGACAACAACAAGTTAACTTATAACAATCATAAATCATTGAGAACTTGCGCATGAACGATGGGATCTCTTACCATTGTAAGAATTACATTAACTTTACAAGATGAGCGCTACTAAGGGTACATTTTGCACCGATGTACTAATGTTATTCTTAGTAATCTTAGGATGGTAAGAGCGAATCGTTAATGCGCAAGCTCTCTGTTAACTTCCTCTTTGTGAGCTGAAATTTCATTCCTGTGTCGTCCTAACTCTTAAACTTTGAATCAAGAATTTTTTTTTTTTTGGAGACCACCTACGTGAGTTGAGTGCAGACGACTTTTCAGATCTCAGGAACAATATGATTATAATTCAGTTAAAATAGGTTTTTGGAGTTTATATATTGTGATTGTGAAGTCCTGCTGGATGTCGTCATATTGCAGATAACGGGGAAAAACTCCATCAAACGTACTGCTGGTGGGCGCGATTGAATGAGGGAATGATGAAAGTAATAAAGTATCCCAGTGATTACTGTTGTCATCAGTGTAAACATTCTGATATACGGTAATATTAGTTCATCCACCTCCCTCTACCCTCTGTCCTCTCTCTGTTAAAATACGAGTTGTTATAGACTGTTTGTCCTTCTTCTTATGAGTCATAGCTTCTTAATTCTCCCCCCCCCCCTCTCAATAATAAGCCAAAAGAACTCATTTCAGTCCTTTAACCACAGCCCCCAACCCGTTCTCTCCATTCCATTCTCCCTTAAATCTTCTTCCTGTGCATCCCTCCCCTCCTCTTAGAATCACTCGTCATTGCACAAAAGCGACTGGCCTGTCCGTATCTCTAGTCTATTCGCTCTCACCCCCACCCCATCCCCGCCCCACCAAACCTTTACACCAAACCCCCAACCAACTGCCCCCACCCCCAACATTAAACCCAAACCATTAACCCACTGCCCCCCTCTATTAACCCACCTGCCCCCTCCCCCTTATCCCCAACAATATCCCCAAAACGTTTGTAATCCTCCCTTCTTGCCTAAGTCTCCGCCAACCCTCACGAAATGGCCAGCCGGCCTTGCCAACTAGGCTCAAGCCAGCCAAAAACTTAATTTCCTCTATCGTCCCATCCACAAAGCCCCGTCTGAATAGGGCCGGGCAAACAAGAGGGGGCCCTTTCTCATAAATCTGTAAGCAAACACGACTAAGACTTAATTGAAACTTGATATTACTCCACGCGGCACGCACTATCTGGCCATTATTTATGTGAAGACAGCGAATTAATAATCACGCGATGCCATGCAGGAGTTTGTGCTCCGGCCTGTGAGGTATTTGTTTTGGGTTATTGCGAGACACTGGGCCCGGCTCTCAGACTTAAAGAAAGTGAGGATGGAGAGAGGCTCGAGGTGGGAAAGGGGCTGGGGAAGGGGATGAGTTCTAATTTGGAAGCTGGAATTTACATGTCTATCTGTAATATAGGCCGATCTTAAAGGCCCGCTTGGGGTATAAAAGGAGAAGACAGGCATGATGGGAGTTCCTCTAATCTGAAGTGAGTTGCATAGTACCTATCGTGGAGCGCTAGTTTTCCTAAGTTCACGAGTAAAACATTTCATATTGTAGAGAAACGTTCCAGACCGCTAGTCTATTGTCCCTCCGAACATCAGAACACGTCCATCTTAATTACAGAACCCTATAACTCTCCAAAACACAACAATACTCAAAGATCACAATAATGCTTATACGTTTACTTTATTAAAAAAACCAAGAAAACTTTCTTGAAAAGAGCAACCTATTAACATTTCATTTCATTTCTCATTCGCGGTTAGATTCTTTATTTTGTGAATTAAAACGAAACTTGATTAAAAACAGGGTAAGAATAAAACAGTTAGTTCCTCCCTACACTCTCGTAAGTCTTCATTCAGTTTGTGAACGGCCCTCTTTTAACACCACCTGCGATTCTCTCACAAACTAACACAATAGTACGGCTTTCCGACATTATGCTCTTAGGGAGATATTAATATCAACAGCAATCAAATACTATCAGTTAATGGCATCAAGCAGAAAGGCGAAAGCTCAGTAACGTCTGGGTTAAGGTCATCAGTTACTACCACAACAACAACAACAACAACAACAAATCAGAAATATAGTGTATGAATCTACATACAAAATCTACCTCAGTAATTTTATTATATCTACAATGTTATTATCTGTACGCGATCACGTAAACAGCTGTAATTCACTGTTTTAATGCCTACTTTTTCAAGGCAAATTTCCAAATGGATGAACAACGTTTAACTTATCTATCTTAATTTATTTAGCAAGGCTTCATATACATATATTCATTAGTTTTCTAAAATGTGGACCTTGAATGATAATACGAATAGATAAATAATATGTACAGTTTGTTGTTTTTCCCCACGCACATAGGCATACCTATTATCGAGGTTTGACTGTTAACTACAATTCCTCTGATGAGGTGTAACGTAAAATTTCGATTAGAGACAGCTGCAATTTTTCTGGTGACTTTTATAGACGATGTTAGAATATGTAGATACCCCCAGAGTTTTTTCCATGAAAAGACCGTAAATCCATAACAAGATAATGGGATGTATACGGTCATTAAATATAAAACTCTTAACTTGTATCATATCATGAGATGTTTTTATTACGCCAGTACTGCGATTAAGCGAAGTTGCCCGCATTTTGATTTACAGGAATCAATTTGGATCATCCCAGTAAACCGCTGTGTGATTTTAATCTGATCAGTAATTAAGATGAGGGGTGCGACTAGCCATCCTTGCGAAACCGAACTATCCTTACTGAGAATAGGTAGTGGTGCTAGTGCACATTTTTCCCTTGGCTTGAGGGTGTATAGGATAGTAGTCCACACCCACACCCCGCTGAGACTAACCAGATATGCGCAACATTCCCTCCGTAGACAGCAGCCCGTCTCTGGTTATGTGCAAGCACAGCTTGTCAGGGGAGTATCCTGAACAGAGTTTGAGGATGGCTTCAAAGATCCATAAACATTATACTGGTCTGTTACTGTCACGAAAAACATTTTTTCTTCCAATTCCATGCAATCATTGTTTTGATCTGAGCGTATTTGAGCGTATTTCTATGCAGTGGATCATATGCTTTTGCCATAAAAGGAAAATGAGTTTTCCCCTAAATTTCCCTGCGCATAATGGTGACCCAAAATTTAGTGAGAAAAAAAAAATCCTAGTTTTACTTTTGAGAGAACAAAAATCGAGGTATTTTTTATTTTATCCTCTTACTCTACATTTCTTGATTTGTTTCCAATAACTTACTGATTTACCATTTTCCCCTAAGTAGGAGAAAATGGCGTTTTTTAAAAGTAATTTTACCCCACCATTTGGGGTAAATCCCTACAAATTGCAAATGTGTTTCTATGGCTGATAAATGAAGTATTTCCACATAATGGGCGCTGCCCCTGCCTCTCCACCAAATCCCCGCCCCTGTTTTACATACAATCAACAATTCTTGTCATTATTAACAAGAGCTAGATTTTTCTTGCAGGTGGGGGAAAGAGGGCCAAGGCCGCTCCTAGGTTCCCCTTCTCTCTTTTACGCCGCTGCCGTCGGCCGTGCTCCGCTGGTAAACGCATTAGCGATGTTCTTTGAACACGTTTCCGGTTACCGGGTCCTGGCCAATAAACTTGTTCTTTGTCGCTTTATAAATATGTTAACACAAGCTGGCAATAGCAGTCTAATCGGCCAGACTTCATCGCGGTTCACGGCCAACTAAAAGAAAAAAAAAACGAAACAAGTTTCGATGGAAGAGGCAGATTATGTTTAATGGGTTTCGCACCTGCTTTCTCTTCCCGTTGTGACAAAGCATAAAAAAAGGCAATGGGGAAAAGAAAAGGAGGAAATAAGAAAAAAACAACAACAGACGAAGCAGATGACGACGGGTGATACTGGATTTGGTTGAAGATGTGTTGTTGATTTGTCTAGAAAATTGTGTTAAGAGCTGCTATATGAAAATTCAGTCTACTTCGCATACTCTCAATCCAGAAAATCGCAACTTCTGTTTAATCGCAACCTTTTCCACAGACAAATTGCTATGGTTGTACATAAAAGTCACTGCATAATCCCAGCTCCTATTTATCGCAACTTTTGTTGTCTGGGCTCCAAAAGAGTTTATTATAATTTGAATATTCGTAAAAAATATAATCAAAAACATTATACAAAGCTTGTGGGAGCAAAGCGAAAAGCCCCCTTTTTTTAAATGGCAATTCACACTGTGGTGAAATTTTCTGCACAGAAGCATAATAATAATAATGCCGTTTATAATTATCGTATCCAGGCTAATGCCCGCTCACGTGACTTCACATTACTATTACCTCAGCAGGCTATTTCACTCTAAGATTTTCTCCACTCCCTTGGGAGCATACAGTGCCGCAGCCTTTTACAGACGTTGATCACAAGTATTCTGACAATAACTTCCACTGATTATAGCCAGGTGCCCATTTTACAGACGAGTGGACCGAAGAATATGTGAATGAAAGGCTTTCCCAAGGCACTTTCATTTCTTACAACACGACCGTGGACGGGAATCGAACCCACGACCTTTAGATCATGAGTCCAACGCCGTAGCCGTTCAGCCACGCTGTTTTTCTTCAGATTTATAATGGGTCATCGGATACATTTAAAGCTGTTATTCAACTATACAATTTAATTTACCATCTGTTTTCTTTTTTAAGTCGCAAATATCCTCCGCCAGCTGAGGATCTTGAACGGTATATCGCCTACATTTAGCACTAGTGTCAATAGGGAAATTGCAAGACAAATCGCAGTGATATTTTTTTACTGGGGGGGGGGNGGGGGGGGTGACTGTACATAAACTTAAAGATCGGAGAAAGTCCTGTCGCTTTCTGGAATTTTAATTGAAACTGTTGTTACCGCAAAGTGCATGGATTTGTTTGAGAACCGGCACTTAAGTCACCCATGGTCCCATTCAAAGACAGGGAGTCTAAACTTGTAGACAATAAATCGATGAATAATTAATTTAAAAATACATTGCATTATCGCAATCTGCTTTATCGCAACTTTCGCTTATTTGTAACAGTTTCCAAATAATGAAGAATAATACTGTTATTATTTAATGTAGATAACTCTATATTTCTAGACCATGGATAATTGCAACTTCTATGAATCTCAGCGTGGAGTCAAGCGTGTATACAAGTGGTAGGCTAGCGGAGAAACAGGAATCAGCCATTCACCTCCCCTCCTTCCCCACCCCTCCCCCCGCACTCCCTACGCCGATGCCTCCCCCCCTAAACACACTCCCACCTTTCACTTTCGCTACCAAAGAAGTGTAATTATGTTGAATGTAACTCGCCTTGATATTCTATTTCCTTCTCACATCATTTATTTCTTCCTCTTCCTCTCTCCCTTCTTCTTCTTTGTCGTCTCTTTATCTCGTCTTCTCCTCATTTAACCCTCATTTCCGTTGTTTGATTTCGTTAATGGATTTACACAGTTTAAATGGCAGTCCATTTCCCTATTTATTCCTCTATGTCGCCTCGCAACGGATTCGTTTTTGCTAACCCCCCTCTCTCTCTCTCTTTCTCTCTCTCTCTCTTTCTCTCTCTGACACTAACTCTTTCTTCTCTCCACTTTAATGTAACTTTCACCATTTATCACACTACCCAACACATGATATCGTTAAAAAGTATCAAATGAATCATATGAGAAGTCGTAAAATGTCAACTCTCCATCCTTTCTTTTCTTTCATTCTTTTCTCTCTCTCTCTCTCTCTCTCTCTCTCTCTCTCTCTTTTTATCTCTCTCTCTCTCTCTCTCTTTCTCTCTCTGACACTAACTCTTTCTTCTCTCCACTTGTATGTAACTTTCACCATTTATCACACTATCCAAAACATGATATCGTTAAAAAAGTATCGAATGAATCATATGAGAAGTCGTAAAATGTCAACTCTCCATCCTTTCTTTTTCTTTCTTTCATTCTTCTCTCTCTCTCTCTCTCTCTCTCGCTCTCTCTGTGGTTAATCTCTTTCTATTTTATTTCTCCCTAGCATCACAGACCCGTTCTCA
Source organism: Ellobium chinense (assembly GCA_033807755.1). Lineage (NCBI taxonomy): Eukaryota > Metazoa > Mollusca > Gastropoda > Ellobiida > Ellobiidae > Ellobium > Ellobium chinense. The sequence continues at coordinate 631,587 of JAWQUT010000355.1, read as the reverse complement.
TCTCTAAACTCTCTTTTCTCTCTCTCTCTCTTACTCTCTCTCTCTCTCTCTCTCTCTCTCTCTCTCTCTCTCTCTCTCTCTCGTTCTCTCCTTTCATCGCTAGCTTCTGTATAAACGCTCTGGTCAAAATCACCCGTCAACAAGTATAAGAAGTCTCGTCTGCAATATTTTATCCCATGCTGACCGCTCTTCAGTCAATTTCTCATGTTCACTTTCTCTGGCCATTATAATAAATATGATTACCTTATTCATCCATCTTTTCCTTTTCTCTCTCTCTCTCTCTCTTTCTTTCTCACTCTCTCTCTTTCTCTTTCTCGCTTGATTACTATGCCCTTTCTAGTCAAAATCAACCGTCATAAAATAGTAACTCATCTGAAATATTTCATGCTCACCACTCTTCGTTCAATCTCTCTTGTTCATTTTCTCCTGCCACTATACTGTTATCTCACTCATCCTCCTTCCCTCCTCTCTCTTTCTCATTTTTTATGCTCATCTCAGCCCCCAAACAACCGTCAGAATGTATTATCTAATAACATCTCTCTCTCTCTCTCTCTCTCTCTCTCTCTCATCCATTTTTTGCCTCTGAATTCATCTCGTGTTTGTCACTGATCTCAGAAATAATAGTCAAAATGAATTACATCCCGTTCATACTTCATACTGCTTACACTCTTAATCCACCTCTCCCAACTATGTTTCTTTCTCTCGTTCTCCTCTCTCTCTCTCTCTCTCTCTCTCTCTCTCTCTCTCCCTCTTTCATATTCATCATGCGTTTCAGTATCCCAAAATTCATCACCCAAATATTTGTCTCATCTAAGATTATCTTACTCCAACCTCATCCACTTCCTCCCTCTCTGCCTCAACATCAAAGCTCTTTACCCATTAAGCGACTATTACAGTAAATTACATCCCTACCCACCTCTACCTCCCTCTTTACCCTTACCTCTCCCCTATCCCCCCACCAATTTCACCATCCCTCGCTTCTTATCCATTTGATATTTAATCATTACAATCATACTACCCGCCTCTCTTATACTTTATCCCCTTCCCCCCACCCAACCCTTGCCCACTTCCAGATTACATCCATTTCATACCACCATTCCTGCCCCTCCTCTGCCCCCCTCCCCTCCTCAGCTAGAGTGCCTTTCCCAATCTTCTAACCCCTTCTCCTCCCTTACAAAGTAAATAAATTCCTGTTGTTCGCTCCACAGAGCAGCATAGTCTCGGAAAATGAGTCTTCAGTATTAGAGAATCAGGGGGACCCCCATACATTGTGCGACGGGCTAGGCCAGGGCGATTCTGACCAAGTAGCCAACGATTCGATTTCATCAAGAGGTAGTCTATAACATCTCGGAATGGTTACGATGTTTGAATCATAATCGGTAAAAGTCCGCAATGATTATGTTTACAAGCCTTTAGATCGCACTTTATTCCTGCATTCTTCAGTCCAACTTTCTATGACAGAGATGTATCAAATGAATCATATGAAGTCTTACAATGTCAAATTTTATCTGGATACTAGATAGTGATAAGCATATGTATGCTTGCTGCAGCACTACTCTCGGCTTTTTATGGAGCCGGAAAAGTAACTATGTGAAATGGTCTGCTGAGGTAGTATTTAGTCTATGTGCATGGCTGTGTGCATTTAACGGGAGTGGAAGTAGTGCTGTAACATGAACAGAAGCAGTAATATTATACATGTACAAAACATCCTTACTGAACTGAGCATATTTTCGAAACTACACAAATCTTCTTCATTTCCACCAACTAACCAGCCAAGCAAGCAAGCAAGCAACCAACCAACCAACCAACCAACCAACCAACCAACACAATCGAGTCCTTCAAAATAAGAATCTCGACTCGAATCTCCCCTCACAGAGAAACCAACCAACCAACCAACCAACCAACCAACCAACCAACCAACCAACCAACCAAAACAATCGAGTCCTTCAAAATAAGAATCTCGACTCGAATCTCCTCTCACAGAGAAACCAACCAACCAACCAACCAACCAACCAACCAACCAACACAATCGAGTCCTTCAAAATAACAATCTCGACTCGAATCTCCCCTCACAGAGACAGGAATCGGGCCCACCCCTAATTGTGCGGAGACTGCAATTTTACAAGGAGAGCTTGAAATAACAGGGTTGCCGAAACCAAATCCTTCAAATCATCTCATGCTTGGACGGCGGGGAAGAAGAAGCGATAATTAGAAAAAACACACGATTTCCTCTGTTGAGACGGGGACAAAACAAACGGAAAATGAAATGGCTGCCTCGTGTTTGCCGTATGTATACAAGCTATTCTGCTGTCTGCCTTACTAGTTCAGTGTGGGTATTCGTTCTTTTCCCTCTGACTTAAGCCCGTGGTGCTAAACGAGGGGTTATTGCGTACTTTTAGATCTGAATATGAGCTTAACTGTCTGTCATATTTCTGATTTCAGGGACACACAGCACTGGAAATCATGCCGGTTGTGTATATGGTATAGAACTCCGATAAAAAGTATGCCCTGGTGCATTGAAAAAAGCTATATTGTCAAGTGTCAAGTCTGGGTTCGTGGATTCGATTCCCAGGCCGGGCAGTTAACACTGTGGTGTCCTTGGGAAAGATGTTTCTCGACTCAGGTGTTAAAGAGCTTTCGGGGTTGGGTGGGAGGGGTGGAGGAGGAGGAGGAAGGAGTATGGCACTGCACTGTAGCGACCAGCAATGACTTTGTTATGGGTTTCATTTGAAACATTGTCTTCTTTATATGTTTATAAATAAATATGTGTATCTTCATTACGACTCAGATATGTGATGTATATGGCACTGTAAAACAATTTCAATACAGGGTCAATAAAGGTCTTATTTTATTTTCATTTTCCAATTAACTCGAAGCTACCAAACATGTGACAAACAAAAGACGTGAGACACAATATCAGATCCAATTCTGCAGCATATACAGTAGAACTCAAAAATTTGGAAGTTCAAGGAACGGGCTTAAAAATTCAAATTTATCAGGTTTTCGAATTTATGTGGTACTCCACTTTGTGAGTATATATAAAATTGGTGCAGTGGAATTCTGTTAATATAACCATTGCTTAACGCAATATTCTGCTTAGTACACTCTCTCCAATTGTCCCGGATTTGTTTCTTATGAAATAGGAGTCTGGATAACACAAAACTTCTGATAACACACAAGCAACATGTCGGTCCGTGGGGTGGGTGTGTTATAAGAGTTCCACTGTATAGGGTGATGATTGGCGGCGCAAGCCCTCGCGGCAAGCTGATTGGTTAAAGACAATGGCGCTGGCTGGAAAACAATGGAGTATCCAATCAATGGCTAGCTGTTGGTCACGCGCTATAGGCACGTGTGCCCAGTTAAATAGCTCTCTATAGTGCCAGGAACCGGATTTTTGCGATGAGTAGGCGGAGATGTCAAACACTATGTCAACCTAGCCTCTGCCTTAATAAAGTCAGTTAGTCATATAACAGGCAGGTGTTTAGAACACCTGTCTGACATTATTAGGGGATTGTGTGTACAGTTTAATAATACGGTTAACCCCTAATCCCCCATACGGAGAGGTCGCCCGTGTTTCGGGTGCAGTTGACTCCTCCTAATCGCGAAATCTTTGGAGCATTGAAAAAGTTGCAATTAAACAGAGTTGCGATTATCCCTTGATTATATCAGAAAAGTTAGCACTTGGTTTGGTAGAACATGCTGCGATTAAGCAAATGTTGCAATTAAGCGGACTGCAATTATGCGGAGTCGACTGTGTAGTGTCGTATTCCACGAATTAGCCCATGGTCATTAGAATGTCTAAACATAGCATCAAATTACATTTTCATTTTAACTCTTACCTTAACATAATACAGCAGAACCTTGATATTCAATGTGCGATTGGTGCATGGAAAAAGCATACTTATTATTGAGGTATACATGAATCAAGATCCACCAGATTAATGAAATTACCGAACTCATGAATGTGACATTCATACTTATTAATACATTGTAAAATGTGTACTTAACTCTCCTAGTGCGCGGCCGCTCGGGTCCTGTCTCCAGCCGCCTGCATGGCTATTGTTACGGATAATGACTGCTACACGCGTTATCTACCGGCCGGTCAGGTGATAGTCTATATGGGTGCAAAATTCTACCGTCGCGCTCAGAGGTCGACAAGGAGATGTGTATATGTTCTACTGCCGCACTTAGTAGAAGCCAGCGAGCGGTTGTATAAATTCTATCACCGCATCACGAGGGTTAATATCGATATTCCACTCTATACTCATTATTGAGGTAGACATAATATCAAGATTCACCTGAATAATGGAATGATAGTGTAATAGTGAATCCGAGCACGTGAAAGTCATTCTTAATAACAACATATTCATACAGACAAAGACACACATGAATCGCGAGTCCCAAACTATACTGTCCATAGAGTCATCCAATCTCTATCGCGCGACGTGGAAACAAATTGACTTGGTTGCCATTAAAATAAGCTCGTGGCGAGAGTATGTGGGTCTCTTTGATTTAAGCATCAAAATCAGTGTTTTATGAAAATGTTCTTAATGAGTGAAACTTGCGTATTAAGCGGATTGTGTTTAACCACAGTCACCCTCTGTTTTATCATCGCCATGGATTTGGAGCTAATCAGCTGTGGCAGTGCTGGTTATTCTATAAAGCTTAGAGAGAACCAAGGTCCCTCGCGCTAGTGGGGCCAGCCACTCCTTGGTTCCTTTCCGTCCTACTAGTACTAGTACTACCTGCTGCATTGATCCCAAAGTTGTGTGTGTGTGTGTGTGTGTGTGTGTGTGTGTGTGTGTGTGTGTGTGTGTGTGTG
>JAWQUT010000355.1:599840-616783 GCA_033807755.1 Ellobium chinense | reverse complement strand
AGAGGGAACCAGGATACTGCATTGGGACAACAAACAATGACTCTGTTATGGATTTCATTTTAATATTATGCATTCATATGTATAATATTTACTGTCCTATGTTTATCAGTATTATGAATGAGATGTATAACACTGAATGACACTGTAAAACAATTTCCCTACAGGGTTAAGAAAAGTCCTATTTTCCCCCTTACTTTCTGTGCTTATTAAAGCTAAGGCCTTCAAGGGATCGCCTCCTATTTCTTAAGGTTGGAGAGAAGAAACCAATAGGCGGGTTGGAATGAAAATGGAGGGTTCATTATACATAACGATAATTAACGGTGACGACACGGAGAAATGCCGCAGAAAACAAAGAATCTTTGGCGTTAAGCTTTCAGAAAATGTTAACAAACCAATCAAGGGAAGGAACTAGACGCGAAGCAGGCATCCCGTTGCTAGTTACCCCCTCCTAGTCTGTCTTCGGGCGGTTATTAGTGCGTTGCCCGCCAACTTATTACCAAAGACGCAAAAGAAGAAATAGAGGAACTGGCGCGATATAATTGAAGTCTAGTTAGTTTGTTATTAAGAGCTCGCCATTTCATCTTGAAAGGAAAAAAAATATGGTATTATTTTGACTCACCCAATGCGTTCTCATTCGTTAGAGCGTGTGTGCCATTTTGTGTGAGTGTATGTGTGACTGTAGATTGTGTGTAACCATGGTGAGTTTCTTATAATGAGGTCCAGATTTAGAATTAGCGTTAGACTATCGGACTGAAAATTACGGTTTAGTCTCCCTTGGCCTCAAGGTGGCGGTTGCATAATTATGTTGTCCTGATCTGGCAACCAAGCAAGCAAGCAATAAAGCAAGCAATCAATCAAGCAAGCACGCAAGCAAGCAAGTAAGTAAGCAAACAAGCAAGCAAGCAAGCAACCAACCAACCAGATCAGTCGATCACCAATCAGTCAGCCAACCAACCGACCGACCGACCGATCGACCAACCAAGCAACCAAATAACCAACTGACTCACCGGCCAGCCAGTCAGTCAGCCAGCCAGCCAGTCAGCCAGCCAACCAACCAACCAACCAACCAACCAACCAACCAACCAACCAACCAACCAACCAACTGACCGAACGACCTTCAGAGGCAGTCTGACCAACCAAGCCAGTCTCATTCACTGTTCATTCAGGGGAAATGAAGTTACATACATTCTTGATTTACAGGAACTTTCAACAAGTTCCCGATACCTACAATACATAATTATTATTGATGCAGCTGCCACCTTTCAATCTCACGCTGGTTAACTGCTAAATGTATCAGAACTTCAGTATCATGTACAGATCTCTACTTTAAAGCAGTCCGCGTAACTGCTATCTGCGCTTAATTGCAACAACTTTAGAAAAGAGAATCCGTGTTGCACTTCATATGTAAAAACATTGGATAATCGTAATATTTTTCTGCGCTCCCATCGAGTTGAGATTAAGCGGAGTAGACTGTTATGAACGTGGGAAGTGAGCGGCGGCGCTGAATTTTCATCTTCTTTCATGCCTTCGTTAATTCGCTATTAAACGGAGCAAACTTTCTATTGTCATTGTTTTGCTGTTGTGATTATTACTGTCGAATATTATGCTGATATTATATAATATGACAGTTCCGCAGTACTGTTCACACAGAGTTTTGGTCTTGGGCTCTCACAGCTTAGACCTACAAAATTATCAACAGTCGAGATTAGGCGAAAAGTGCGTTCAAGTGAATTGCACTTAAGTGGGATCTGTTTTTGGTCTGTGCCTCTCACAGTTTGAGCCAACACAATTTTCAGCAAAGTGCCGGGATTATGCAAAAAGTGCATTTAAGCGACCTGCAATCAAGCAAAGCATGTTCTGAGTAGAACAGCGGGCCATAACACTTTCCTCAGCCTCTTACCTATCCCTTACCCACTCTCCATGACAGATATCTTTCTCTTGTTCTCACTCTACTTACGATCTCATCCACCCCATTTTATTGCGACGCCATCAACGCGTGGCGAGTAGTATAAGTTATTAGTATCGATACTTTCGATATTAAGACTTTCGATACTGTATCGAAACTCAAGCCCTGGAAATTCGACACTGTCGATGTAAACGGCGAGTTTGTCTGAAATAATCAGGACTCCATTCCCCTCCTCACTTCCAACCCCCGATTTCTTAATGCCTTACATCACTAAGCCCAGCTAAAAGGATTTAGTAGCAAACGTGATATCAAAATGTATCGAAATTTGTCGAAAGTATTGAAAAGTTTCTCACGGATATAACTGCCTCCTCGGTACTAAGTATCGGAATCGAAATAGAATCGATAATATCGATGCGTATATGTCATAAGACTAAGTATCCCACGATTCTTAAAAATTCAAGTATCGGCTCACAACTACCCACCATTCCACCCATTCCTTCCTTCCCCCCTTCCCCCCTCCTCACTCGGCCCCTTCTATTGCCCTCTCCCCAACAAAACGTCCTGATCATTACTAGTGAGCAGGGTAAGCACGCGGGTCTGTTTGGTCTCTCATTAAAGTGTCCGAAATGTCACGGCAATCCTGGTGTCTCTCTCCTCCCTCGCTAGCTTTAATTGGTCATTAAAACACTGGCGGGTGCGCTGCTCTCTCCCTTTCTGGCTTTCAGCTTCGAACTCACCACAGAAGGACGACCGGCCTACGAGGGCATATCGATTTAATTTTATATCTTTTTATTTGACCGTAAAGAAGCAATGATGCAGTCTCGACTTTAAAAAGAAAAAGACGACGTTTGTTTATTCTACAGGGAACTTGTTTTGTAATGCCATACAATTTTATACATGTAATTCAATAGGCACAATATAAAGAAAACACATAATTATAGATTTACATAACGACGTCATTGCTGGTGGCTGTTACGCAGCAACGTGGGTTTTTTTTTTTCCTCCCATCTCCTCCCGCTTCACTGCAACCCGATGCAAACAATGAGCAATAACTGACAAAAACAAATTGATAACTTCTATAACATTCTGAGGGAATTTCCGAAAAACTAATGAATAACTTACATCACAATCTAAGGGGACTTCCGAAACAGCACGGAACTTGGCTATGCGCACTGCCCAGGGCCATAAGTAATACTTCATGAGACCCTGCAATAAGATGAGGGAGCCCATCGAGACAAGAGGAGAAAAACAGGACAGACAGATACATGAGGGTGGGGCGATGGTTGTACCCGGGCAAGGAGGAGGTGGGGGGAGGGGGAGAACAGACGAGATAGTTATAGTCCTGGCTACGCCATTTAGCATCAGTAATGAAAAAGATAATTATTATTTGAACGCCACGAATTCACACTGTACTCAGGGCTTCTCAGAGAAACTCTAATTTATGTGCTTAACAACACCCACACGACAACCAAAGAATAGGTCACTCTACTTTAAAGGAGCATCCGTGATCAACCGTTGGCATTAAAAATAATGATACAATCGAGGTAGGTCATAAAAAAGAGGACTATTAAAGGATTTCATGAGATATAATATTCTCCATGTTTAGATAAAAAAGAAATGGCTCTACCCTCGTATTATATGCTGCAATAATATATTAATAGTATAAAAAATAATATGCAATCGAGGCTGGTGATAATAAAGAGGATAATTAAAGGATTTCATGAGATATAACTTCTTCCATGTTTAGGTAAAACAGAAATGGCTATACCCTTGTATTATACGCTGCCATTGCATCCAAACATAATGACCCTGAAAAAAAAAAGGGTTTATTCTTGCCTTTGCGAAACAAGACAAGGGAGTGGGGATTACGCTGTGACCATGCAATTCTGCAAGATGATCAAAATGGCAAAGTTCCCCCCCTCTTTGCAATCCCTACTGCCACATATGGCACTGTGAGTTAGTTGAGTCATTATAATGTTTTTTTTCCTTCTTGTGGTGTATGTATACCATATCATTGTGTGAGAAATGCTTGTCCAATGACCCATAGTGATTAAATTTTAGCTAGATTCTACTGATGATCTCCTAGTGAGGGGGAAGAGGGATGCTGAGAGAGAGAGAGAGAGAGAGAGAGAGAGAGAGAGAGAGAGAGAGAGNGAGAGAGAGAGAGAGAGAGAGAGAGAGAGAGAGAGAGAGAGAAAGAGAGAGAGAGAGAGAGAGTGAGAGGGATAGATATACAAAGTAGAGACACGACAAATTTAAAGAAAGTAAGAACGTTCCAAATGGCATTCAACGCTGTCTCTTCATTCTAGATAAACGCCATTCCCCTCTTTTGGAACCTAGGTTGAAGACATAATGGGTTGGGGGTGATGGGGGATGACCTAAATAGACGAAACAAGAGCAGAAGAGAAAAACAGAGATTGGCAAGACGGAGAGAAAGAATGGCAGATTGTTCCCTTATAATTTCAACTGAAACTTATTCCTCACCCATTAAAATTCCGCTTCACTCGAGTCCTCAACTAAAGTGACATCAGTGAAAGGAGAGAGAAAAAGAGAGAGAAAGTGAGAGAGAGGGTGAGAGAGAGGGCCATATGAAGGGAGGGAGAGAGAGGACCATACGAAGGGAGGGAGAGAGAGGGGAAGAGAAAGGTAAAGAAAGGAGAGAGAAAACGTTGGAGATAGGTAGATTACGAAACAAAACATATTTCACGCTTTCAACCGTCCTTCATTCAACCTGCATGATCCTTGTCTGAAATCTGGAATGAAGGGAAAGTGGGACAAGAACAAAAAAAAAAGTCGTACGAAAGCAAAAAACAAAACAGAGGACCAGAGAGAGAGAGAGAGAGAGGGAAAGAGAGAGAGAGAGAGAGAACAAAAACGACAGCAAGGGGAGATAATAGTTAGTCTAGTTATCTCTAATGAGGTTTTTGTAAATTGAGGGCTACTTGACTGACTCGTTATCCTGAATGCTTTTCTACACCCGGCCTTGTAGTCTATCTCATTAGTTTCTGGGTGAGCAAAATTAGATCAGGTCCACGGAATGATAAAGTCAACTCTCCTTAATCGCAGCTCCCTTAGTCGAATTGTTCGCTTAATCGCATTGAATTTTCAGAGAGCAGATCTTTAAAGCGGAAGTAAAAATAGCCCCAATTTGTCGCAAGCCATTTTCTCTAAAAGTTATTTCTGTAAACGGGTCAATCTTGAGAATTTTTTTTTTCTGGCACTTTTAGAGAATTTACGTCACAAAAAACAACTTCACAGCACTTTTGACCTTATCATAGGTGTCCACCCTTCTCGATCCAGAACAGCCACTTAGCTGTCTGTCTAGAAGCTGTGCTCGTCAGTAAATTTAGGATTTTGTTAGCACCAGATCCTTCGCCCCAGCTGTCTTCTTTTCCCTTACCCCGCTACCATTTTCTCCCTGTGCCTTCTTTTTCCCCCTTCCCCTCCCCCTCCCCCACTCCATTACCCTTCTTCCTCTACTGAATTTTATCAGTGTTATTGTTATTACTTTAATTATTAACATTACTTACTATAGTTGTGGGCAGCAAAACAAAAATCTGATTAATATTCATAGTGGGATTCGTTCTCGCCCACGCTTCTAATTTGCAATTGTTCGTGACAGTTTGAAATGAAAAACAGTTTACTTAGATTCGTTAAAGTTCCCCAGATTTGGCGGCTTCCCTAACAACGGTCAAATTATTTTGCAATGTATATTCAGTATGTATCTGTACAACATTAACTTGAACGGCAATTATGAAGGCTTCTAGCTGCCCTTCATATCATGTAGTAAAACATTTCACTCATACCTCCAGGACATAGTGTATATGCTATTACACACACACGCCTTGCTTCTAGCCTAGACTATAACCGTTATAAGAAAACATGCTATCCCCTTCAATTTAAATTCCCTCAGTGTTCAATTGGCTTCTACTCTAATAAAGTTTCCTGACTATGCGCGTCCATAATAGCCTCCAAATGCCGTTGTTAAAAATCTGTTAACGCCGCATCTCCTTCAATTCTTCGAACGACAGCATGCATTTCTCCAGAGATATTTGCAGAAACGATATATTTCATCGCTATGAGAAGCTGACAACGAGAACACACACATACACACACGAAAAAATGAAAAAAAAACAAGAAGCCACAACTACGGAACATCTTGTTTAGCTGTCTCGGCTGCCCATCGCAGTGAGAAGATTATTTGTTCAAGGTGGAGACAAGCAACACGATGGAAAAGGTTTCTCTTCGTTAAAATCTGAAAGAAAACGATACGCGCCACGACTGGTTCATTAGCGAGTTCCTTACACAGCAGATGGTCCCAAACGTCGTTTCCAAACCGTAACGACGCGCACTAATGAGCCGCACTGCACGGTGCGGCACCCCTGTTGAACCCCAGCGGACTAATTTGCTGGCGCAAAGATAAACTGAAAAGGAGCTACCAGGCACCTCATTACTAGCGCCTTAATTCATTAGAGAACATTCTCCGCCTTTCATTCTTTATCCTTCTCTCCTTCCTGTTTTCAGTTTGGTTTTTTTTCAGGGTTGTTTTTTTTATTATTCTTCCTCGGACACTCTTTTCTTTTCTCTGAAACACAATAGGATAGCAAATTAAGGAAATCAAGGCGACGAGGAAAGGTCCGGATTAGTGAAATACTATGCCGGTTTTGAGGGTTTACTTCTCTTTTACAGGAATTGTGGAACTTTGGGATTCCCTATCTTCATTTGCGACAGAAGAACGGAAAATGACCGGGACAGAGCCTGCTTACGGATTTTTTTTTTCACCCCTGCCAGCCTGTCCACTGCAAGATACCAAACTGGGCTGGCCCGTCAGTAAGCCCATATGGGTTCCACATGTATCATGGCTTTGCCTGCTGTGTTTGCCGGGACACACGTGGCAGAAACTGGACGGTAGTAAAGTATAAAGGGTGGAGTGGCAAGTCGATACCATATTGGAGAAAGTATTATGCTATTCATAAATTATGTTCCATTTGCAGATTAAGGTGGCATCAGTACTATTTATTGACTTTAGGTAGTTACGAAAATCATTTCTACGACTGCTAAAACATATCGCAGCAAAAAGAGTATGTGGGTTACATCTGGGTGTCCTGTGGGTTTTCCATACCACATAATCTTCAACCCACACAATGCCAGGATAAGTGCCCTCATACCATTTCGAATCGTGCTTAACCCTTGTTATTCCCATTTGTTCACCCCGTATAAACTACATGTCTGTGTTTCTCTTTCATCCGATTTATGCTGTGCAGGTGAGCAAATGCCTCGTAGATCCCATAAAGAGTCGTGCGCAAATAGGGCCAGTGTGGGACAAAGTTTCAAATGGTTCGTATTTAAACCATAAGCCATCAATGGACAGTTTTTTTGCTGCGAGTGTGGAAAGTAACAGATTCTTCAGCACATCCTACAAGAGCGCCCACTTTTGGACCGCTTCACCAATCAGCCAAGCAAGCAAGGAAACAAACAAACAAGCAGGCAAACAAGTAAACCAGCAGGCAACCAACCAAACAACCAACTAACCAACCACCAACCAATCAGCCAACCAACTACACACTCAACCAACCAGCTAGCCAGTCACCCATCCAGCCAGCGAACCAATCGGCCGGCCATCCACCCAACCAACCAACCAACCAACCAACCAACCAACCAACCAACCAACCAACCAACCGACCAATTAGCCAACCAACCTACCAACCAACAGGAACCATCTTTGAAATAAAGTTCGCTCCAAAGATTTCGGCGGTTGACCTGCAGAGAACAGCTGACTTCCTTGCTCAAACGGGTACTATCATTACAATATCAATCATGTCCATCAGCACGACAGAAAAAGTAGATGATGATGATAATGATTGGTACTTAACCTGATGAAGGGTCACAATGATGATGATGAAAGCGAAGGAGAGGAGGGCGAAGAAGACGAAGAATATGTAAAAAGTTTGAGAAGAAGGAGGAGGGGATTGTGATTAAGAGAAAGAAGAAGAAGAAGAAGACGAAGGAAACGAAAAGACGAAGAAGACCAAGGAGAAAAAGTAGAAGCTAATGCTGAAGAAGACAATATAGAAGGTGATGAATAGGAAGAAGAAGACAGAAAAGGGGGAGGAGGAGGAGGAAGAAGAGGAGGAGGAGGAGGAGAAGAAGGAGGATAACAAAATAAATATAAAACACCAAACTTCAAATAGCACTTGTTGAAATCATCTGGCTTTCTTTTAAGTCTCTGAGTTGCTATTCATCTGTGCAAATGATCTAGGCGTGGGAAACAAAACTAATGCTGAGAATATGAGTCTCGTAGCCAAGATATCGCCTCCCTCGCGCGATTTTTCATTATTATTATCCAAGCAGGCCAAATAACTCAGATTTTCTCGACTCTCTTGGCAGCACAGAGTGTCGCTGCCATTTACTAGTAACTGGCATTTTAACAAGTTCAAGTTCAAGTTGAGTTTATTAAGCATTATGCCAATTCACAAAACTTGCCAACTATTACAGTTAACAATAATACACTTCTAGTTACATAGTCTCATGATCTCATTCATACACTAAGACTTGCTATCGCTCATTTGCACGTGACTTACTTACGGTTCTTGCGTTCTCGTCTTTCTTTCTCTCTCTCTCAGTCGCTCGGTCTCTCTTTTGCTCACACAACCACCTCCTTACTAAAAAGGACATCACATACAAACACCCACACCCGCCCACACACACACACACACACACACACACACACACACACACACACACACATATACATACACAAAACTAAACCTATCCAAATAATTTCAAATCCGCTCTGTTACTGTTAGTGGTTAGGCGAGTTTGGACGACCCCTGTGAACTCTTTATACCCTAAAATAATTCAACACCTTTCACCCACGCCTTTAATCTATTTTTCATTTTCAGTATGAAATTATTTGATTCGGGACGAGTGTGGTGATTTGATCAAAATGTCGTATTTCGTAAAACTTTCAAAACCACGGTAACGAGTTTTATTAATGTTTATTAGTTTCCTCGCGCACTGACAACTCGAAATTGTAGAATGGGATTCGAGTTTCTGAGATTCGACCTTCCTGTAACTCTCTCACTCCTCATCCACGGAGTACATTCTCTGAATTCTGGAAAAAAAAGTGTCTGTCAAGTCGTGTGAGTTCAACAAATATAAAGAACGTATCTTGAGAACACGAATCTCTAGCTCAAAATGTTGCTTAACAGGTTGCTGACGATTTCCTTATTTTCTTCAAACATCACATTTATTGACTACGACGTTAAGTGATAAGGACAAATTTGATATTATTGATTGGTTGATTGATTGGTTGGTTGGTTGGTTGGTTGGTTGGTTGGTTGGTTGGTTGGTTGGTTGGTTGGTTGGTTGGTTGGTTGGTTGGTTGGTTGGTTGGTTGATTGAGCGGTGGGTTGTTTGATTGATTGGTTGGTTGATTGATTGGTTGATTGGTCGATTGGTTGGTTGGTTGATTGATTTATTGAAGGACTGACTGATTGATTGGTCGATTTCTTGCTGGATGATTTATGGACGATTGATTATGCATAATAGCTATTGGCTGGTTGATTGGATGATTGGATGTCTTCTTCTGTTTGAAAGAATGCCTGAATAGTTGACTAATTGATAAGCATAGATTAGTAAATGATATGACTGATTAATGTTATTAATGTACAATCTGTCCCATCATTTGGGTTTTGTCAATGGTTGCTCATATGCCACATGTGGGGCCTGAGCTTTGTTATAATAAACTTGTTAAACTTGTTGTTATTATCTCTTGGCGTGAAAAACATAACCGACTTATGGAGTGTACCTACAAAATTAGGTTTTTGTCTTCTCGGACACTGAACCGCAGCTGTACTTACGCGTGACCAATGGGCCAATCCCTACAGTGACCACATGGGCACGACAAGTCAGACTCACATCCGATGTCATGAACTATGTTAGCAGCTGGAAAGTATACAGCAGGTTTGTTCATTGGTCGTGGGTTCGACCACAGTCATGTTGTAGGTGCCTTAGGAAAGCATTTCATTCACATTTTCCTCAGTCCACCCGTCTGTAAAATGGGTACCTGGCTACAGGCAGTGGAAGATATTGTCAGAATGTTAGTGATTAGTGCCTATAAATGGCGGCGGCATTGTATGCTGCCCAGGGAGCTGAGAAAGTCCTAGAGTAATCAGGCTGGCTGGAGTAATAATAGTGTGAAGTCGCGTGAGTGGGCATTAATATACGAGACTTCTAAACCCCATTATTATTATTATTATTTACAACTGGATGTTACCTGGGCTTAAAAATATGTTGTTATTGTTACCGGTATTATTATTGCTTTGTTATTGTTGTTGTTATTGTTACTGTTCCTGTGTCCTGGAGCTCTAAGACAAAGTTCCAAAGAAAAGTTTGAATCTATATTATATGACTATCACCGCTTCTTTCTTAGAAGAGCTGTTGTCTACGACATGAAGAAAACCTTCCTCTTCTTGTTTTCAAGTTATTATGTTTTGTTTAGTGGCTTGAAGCTGCCGTGCAGCATTTTAAAAAGATATGCCGTTTAATTAAACCAGTCTAGATTGAAAACGTTTTTAAACCTATGACCGAATTCCGTTTTAACAGACGAAAGTAGCATACCATGCTCGACGTAGATTTGATCTGAATGTTTACTGTACCTCCTCCGCAGTATAGAAGAAAATTAAAGACACTGGGGTTGGGGGCTGGGGTTTGGTGGGGGTGGGCANATTGATAAGCATAGATTAGTAAATGATATGACTGATTAATGTTATTAATGTACAATCTGTCCCGTCATTTGGTTTTTGTCAATGGTTGCTCATATGCCACATGTGGGGCCTCAGCTTTGGTATAATAAACTTGTTAAACTTGTTGTTATTATCTCTTGGCGTGAAAAATATAACCGACTTACGGAGTGTACCTACAAAATTAGGTTTTTGTCTTCTCGGACACTGAACCGCAGCTGAACTTACGCGTGACCAATGGGCCAATCCCTACAGTGACCACATGGGCACGACAAGTCAGACTCACATCCGATGTCATGAACTATGTTAGCAGCTGGAAAGTGTACAGCTGATTTGTTCACTGGTCGTGGGTTCGACCACGGTCATGTTGTAAGTGCCTTAGGAAAGCATTTCATTCACATTTTCCTCAGTCCACCCGTCTGTAAAATGGGTACCTGGCTACAGGCAGTGGAAGATATTGTCAGAATGTTAGTGATTAGTGCCTATAAATGGCGGCGGCATTGTATGCTGCCCAGGGAGCTGAGAAAGTCCTAGAGTAATCAGGCTGGCTGGAGTAATAATAGTGTGAAGTCGCGTGAGTGGGCATTAATATACGAGACTTCTAAACCCCATTATTATTATTATTATTTACAACTGGATGTTACCTGGGCTTAAAAATATGTTGTTATTGTTACCGGTATTATTATTGCTTTGTTATTGTTGTTGTTATTGTTACTGTTCCTGTGTCCTGGAGCTCTAAGACAAAGTTCCAAAGAAAAGTTTGAATCTATATTATATGACTATCACCGCTTCTTTCTTAGAAGAGCTGTTGTCTACGACATGAAGAAAACCTTCCTCTTCTTGTTTTCAAGTTATTATGTTTTGTTTAGTGGCTTGAAGCTGCCGTGCAGCATTTTAAAAAGATATGCCGTTTAATTAAACCAGTCTAGATTGAAAACGTTTTTAAACCTATGACCGAATTCCGTTTTAACAGACGAAAGTAGCATACCATGCTCGACGTAGATTTGATCTGAATGTTTACTGTACCTCCTCCGCAGTATAGAAGAAAATTAAAGACACTGGGGTTGGGGGTTGGGGTTTGGTGGGGGTGGGCAGGCCAGTAAGAAGTTAATATCAGCTTCTTTTGTTTTATTAAGAACAAATAATTACGTTCCACGAAAAAAAATATGTTGCTGTTCTATACCGACTGACTCAGATGTATTTTGAGACTCCTGTAATAGTGCAAGATTACGAAAATACTCTAAGTCTAATGGAAGGAAGAAGGGAGTAAATCAAGAAATGTTTTCATATAACATCTGCTGGGCTTGACGGCGGAAGGCGAGACTAATGAGATAGCGCGTGACCCGCCGGAAGCAGTTTCCTGAGAGAAGAAAAGACTAACGAAGGCTCTGATTGGTCAGGGATGCTACGAAGAGGTGAAGGAAAGGAATGGTATGAATAAAATAAATGTCTTGGAAGGCCTGGGTTGTTAAAATAGGGAACATATTTATGGTGGGAAATTGGTCCAATTCTCGTCAAATGGAAAATATTTAACATATCTTGGAATATAATGAAATTATTTAGATTAACAGAGATAATGAGCATTGATGTAAGCAGCACCACCATGAACAATGGTTGTAAGTGTGAGAAAACCTGACCTATACAAAGTAAATTTTACTATGGGAGGTTTTGAGTAAAGTGTGCACCACCTACCGTACTGCAGAGTCAATATGTGTAACAGAACTTTTCTTTTATAATTCATTTTTAGACCACATTAAGTGATTTTTACAAGTTTATAAGTATACAAGGACTGCCTTCTAATTCCGTATACTCGATCATTTCTATTTATGCTGTAAAATTGTAAGTGCCTTAGGAAAGCATTTCATTCACATTTTCCTCAGTCCGCCCGTCTGTAAAATGGGTACCTGGCTATAAGCAGTGGAAGACATTGTCAGAATGCTAGTGATCAGTGCCTGTAAATGGCGGCGGCATTGTATGCTCCCCAAGGAGCTAAAAAATATCTCAAGGTACTTTTCCTAGTTCCGTTTACAAAGTTTTCATAGCTCTGAACCGCCTGTAAATTAGTGTAAACGCCGTTGTGTCACTCCGGAAAGATCAAGGTTAAAATATGAAATAAAAATGCTTCAGTGGCTTCTTCCGGGCTGTCAGATTACCTTCCCTTGAATTTTTATTCTACAAGAAGCAACAAGAAAAAGGCATGAGGATTTTATTAAAAAGAAGAAAGCAGAGGGTACGTAATTTTTACTTCTATTCCGGAAAAAATAATGTTTTGTCTAGTGATTGTGTGGACGTTCGCATTGTTGTGATGCAACAGTCACGGTTTAAGGGTTGAAAGGTTGTTCTACCATCCATCTGGTGCAGATGTATCAATATACAAATGGTCATGGTAGATTCCAGAGCTGGCCTGACAGCGATGTGATCATTAACACCAATGAAGAGGAAGTGAGCACTCACTGAAACAACACAATTTTTGCGGCGATGATTGTTTTTCTACGACTGCTGTGCTCAGGTAAACTTCAATTTCGGGATCAAACTGATAGATCAAGCATGTGTGCCCATTTTCACGACTGTGTTTGTATTTTGGAGCGCCGACATCATACTTCTGAACCACTTCTTTGCAAATTTCTATTCTTTACCCCATTTGGTGGCTCTAGTTTCTTCCTCTAAACCACTTGGTAGTCCACCAATATCGAAGTTATCAAAGTCAAACTTTGGAAAATTTCCACTAAATGATGCAGATTTTCTGTGCGCAAATGTCAGTGTTTTAGCAAAATCAGAATGGGCTAGTATATGAAATAAAAGGTGACCTTTGTAATTGCCTTGTTTAATCCGTGCAAAAGCCAGTGTTCATTTCCACGTGGGTCACATGAGGCAGTTAAATGTCTATACCAAAAACGTCCGACACAAGATCCTAACCCACGAATTTCAGACTTCCTCATAGCATTACTTGAACTGGCGACTTCATTGCCGCCGGGGCAAGCTACGTGAAGCACATCTTAACATTGACTTCTACACATAGTTAACTTTAATGTAACGAAAATATGTAACAGATCTAAAAATAAATTGAAGAAAAAAGGCATGAGGATCTTGTCCCTCTCAGTTAATAACTTAACGTCTGCAAAAAATAGCCCGGATGCTCGTCTGGGAATAAAAAAAGAAAAATTCTCGCCAATATCCAATCCAATCCAATCCAATCCAATCCAGCCTCTCACGCAACCTTATCCTTAATACCCGGCTGTAAAGGCAAAGGGAAATTACCCATGACGCGGTCACATAACTTTCTACACTTCGATTTTCTTTCATTCGATCTAATTAACTGCGGGCCGAACGCAAGGTTTGAAAATTGGGTGGGTACAGTACGTATTTCGAGGCGATTGGGGAAACTGAATCTCATCTGAGTGGTGGATAGGGTAAGGGAGGGAGCATGTGGAAGAGTGGAGAGAGCTATCTGAGAGGTTGGAAGAAAAGAAGGGGATAGGGAAGAGGAGGGAAAGATACGAATATAGTTGACCATTTTAAAAAATAGCCTTTTTTTCCTTTTTGACACTGTGACTTAAGTCCGGATTATACCTTTACGGCACTATCTTAAACAACAACAACAACAACAACAACAGAAAAGAAATATAATTGTAAATCCTTGTATATACCTTCCGTATTTGACCTCCTGTCTCTCCCTCTCTCCCTCCCTTCCTCCCCCCTCTCTCTCGTCACCCCTCTCTTTCTCTCTCTCTCTCTCTCTCTTTCTCTCTCTCTCTCTCTTCTCTCTCTCTCTCTTTCTTCTCTCTCCAGCATCTGACAAATTCTTAGTAACATAAGTCTGGTGTTCGACGACAAGTCCCCTTTGCTTTCTCCTTTTCCGCATTTTCATACATCTCTCTGAATGTTATTCTTCTTTCTAAAGGGTGATGATCCTGGGACAATTGTACATATGCACACGCATACTTACATACATACACACCCACATACTCATACCTACACTCATACAGTTATACACACACACACACACACACACACACACACACACACACACACACACACACACACACACACACACACATACACACATACACACACACATACACACACTAACATACACTTACAGATACACACACGCACACTAACACACACACCTACACTAACACACACACACACACACACACACACACACACTAACACACACACACACACACACACACACACACACACACACACACACACAGAAACACATACACATACACTCTATCCCTCTCCCATCTTCACCCTATTCCCGTCTTTCTCTCTCATGTCCAGCCGCTGTCACACACTCAGAAACCCCAAGACAAACACCAATCAGGAAAAAAAAATGATGGATTGGCTTATGTTAACATTTGACACTTCTGACAACTATTTCCCTCGCAAAACAGCCAGCAAATTTCGTTCATTTTCTCGACTTATTGGATCTAGAGGGGAGATGGCCGGTCCAAAAACTGAAGCCCTAATATGATAAAGATAATAATTTATTAATGACATGTGTATGGACGGTTCCCGAATATTCTTCTTCCCTATAATTACCCTGTCGTAATCAATTTGTGTTTATTGGGGTCCATTCAGGCAAGATTAAAGAACAATGTGAGGCCAAATTAGATTCATCGTGCCGCACAGGGGAGATAATATAACACAAAGAAAAAATCCGAGAAGTTGCAAAGGGAGAGCAGAATGGAAGACGTAATTAAGTATTAAAAAAAACGGTCGATGATGTGATGGGGATGATGATGATTAATGAAAGAATTTCTTTTTTTAACTTTTGCCTAAACTTTTTACAAAGGAAGTAAAGTAATATTTAATAATATTTCAGATGTGCATGAAAATATTTGACACAGTGGTTGCATGAATATACTGGGACACTTCCAAATGTTTTTTTAGCCGGTTCGTGAGAACTGTCATGCACAATATCAATGAGGAAATTATTTTTAAGGATTTTTTTAAGGCCCCCGTTGAGATAACCACTCTTGGGGATTATAAATACTACTAAAAATAAACCAACTTACCATCATTTCTTTGTTGTTAATTTTTGTGTGTAGACTCCAGAATGCTCATCGTCTATGGAAACTATTTTTAGGCTGTTTGGAAGTCTCTAGATAGGACAAACGCTCTCCGGGACTATAAATATCGCCAAATTACCAACCATATCTGAGTACAAGTTGCTTCATCATAAGGGGCAAGTCACGATACGACTTTGAAGTTAGCATGGGGATAAAGTTTCATCCGATTAACAATTAAAAAAGAGATGACATAAAACTGGTCCGGCGAAGTGACGCGATGTTACATGACGGTACATGACGTGCCGGATCAGCTGAATATAGATCCTGAATATGTATCTGACTGATATTAGACAGCTTGCACTGAACGTTAGTGCCATCGCTTCATCTGTCTGACGACTACCCTCAGACAAGGGAAGGCCTTAGTCACACAGAAGCATAAGACAGTGTTTAGATCAGGCCAGTGACACTGACAGGTGTGAGGCACGGCATTACGCAAGTCTGACATCATCTGACTAAAAGGCTTATCGTGGCCAAAAATGTTAATGTTTTTGAGAAAACTGATTGATTTTGTTTCAACAAAACTCGTGTCTAAATTCTGTTACCTCATCAACAGCATTCTTATGTTTCACAGAAACTGGGATATGAGTACTGACTTGAAAATCTCGGATGTTCCAAGAAAAGTGAGTTTAGCAGAAAAACTAACAGACGTCGCTTTGTCATAAGACGTAGAACTTAAGCTGCGTCTACTTTAACGTTTACATTTCGTCCAAGATAACCTGTCAGTTTGTTAACAAAGGGACAAGCAAGAGATTGGGCGGCAGCAGTGATAGTGGGGTGGAAGAGAGATGATGATAATATAATATTTATATATATACTGTTGTTATTGTTCTTTTTAAGAGTTTTGAGTTTCCAATTTTCCATAAAAATTGCTTACTCCCAGGATACTTTTCCCAACCCTACCCTCACACACACACACACATACACACACACACACACACACACACACACACACACACACACACACACACACACACACACACACACACACACACGCTTAGCAGTGATTTAGCACACACACACACACACACACACACACGCATACACACACACACACACACAGAGACACACACAGACACACACACTCAGACACAGACACAGAAAGACACACGTTTACACAACCACCTCACAAACAATCAAATCAATCTTTTGCATTTTTAGATTCTATTTAACTGTCACACCTCCCCGGACAAATTTCTCATTCCCTCCCCCCCC
>JAWQUT010000355.1:586022-599303 GCA_033807755.1 Ellobium chinense | reverse complement strand
GGGGGCATCGGGGTGGAGGGAGAGTGGTGGGAATATTCATGGCTAGACTGAATTTTTTTTTTTTTATGTTAAAGCCCCCAGGTGAGAAAGGGTGTAGACTGTAGACTACAAGGGTGGAGATTTGAAGGGAGGGGAGGATTGGAGAGAGAAGAGAGGCTTTGCCAATGCCAGGAATAAGAGAGCATGTGCGAGACGAAAGTGCTGGGTGGATTACAAAGGTTATCTGTGGCAAAAAAGGGGGTAACGAAAATTTGCTGGAGGTTAAGAATTATTGTACAAAGGCGGAGGTGTAAGTTACAAAATTAGGAAGGGATTTACAATAATCTGGTTCTGTCATTCGAACGATTAATTTCTTAACTCTTGCTCAGTATACAACGGCTAACATGAAATATCGCTGCTGTTAATCTGTTTTGTAAATAGTTTAATTTGTTTCGTAAACAGAGCATGACATATTTCCATCTACCTACATAAATAAATAATCCATCTGAATATATGAAACTCAATAAATCCACTGTATTTAAGGCCTGTAGATTTCTGCCTATGACTCGCATGTTTCATATCTCCGGTATTTTCTTTTCCAACTGTATATTTCATTGTAGCTGTCAGGCTTTGGTTTCTTTAATCTTGGACCTTGGAGCACATGCCTAAAGCTTTCACCTTTTAGTCGAAGTAGTGGTTGTGATTACGGTGATGGTGAGAGTAAAAATGTAGTTGTGGTGGTAAAAATCACTGTAGTTGTAGTGAGGGTAGTAGATGTAGTAGTAGTAGTCCCTTGACCTAAAAGTAGTAGTGACCGTATTAGTAACAGTAGTAAAACTCGTGGAAGTGCTAGCAACAGTAAGTAGAAGTAATAGTGAACTATACCAGTAACAGTAAGAATCATTGATTGTTTCGAGAGTGAAAGGACAGAACAGAGCGTTTCCAGTGAGGGAAGGTTGGCCCAGTGTGACGGGATGGTAGTGGTGGTGATGGAGAAGGGTGCATGCAGAGCGAGAGCTTTTAGCTAAATGGTTTTGAGTGCTGATAATGGACATGAGACACTGAATGAGAAAGGAAAGCCAGAGGGCGATTGGAGTGCTGAAACAGGCGGCGAAGTCCGGTGCAACTTTGAAGTGCTGGGTGAAAGGGTGAGGTAAAAGGGAAAGAAAGAAAGAAAGAAAGAAAGAAAGAAAGAAAGAAAGAAAGAAAGAAAGAACGATGAAATAGACTGAAGTATATCTATATTTTTTGTTAAATTGGAGGTGAGGTGGCGAAAGACGGAAGCAAATGCGGGTGATTAATTTCATTAATGCTGTAGCAGTTGTCACTGTTCTGGTTGATACTGTTGTTGTTTTTCATGATAGTTTTTCTTGGTAATGGTATTGCTGTTTCAATCTTAATGACGCAGTGTACTTCACGAATGAAAAGATAAACAGCAGACGAATCGAACCATGTGACTTAGTTTCATCACCATCAGGACTGAGGGTTGCCTTTTTGGGCACTGCACTGAACTTGATTGGATGTCGGAACTTAGGCAGATTTCGTAGGCAAAATCTTATTCCGGGATTCTCCCGCCAAGTGCTTGGTTTAGAGTCAGAAACAGGGTTAGAGATAGCCTGAAGGATGGAAAAGCAACCTTGTGATTGCCTTAGACATTATAATTATCTAGGAACTCTTTCATGTGATTTTTCCCCTTTCGAATTTTGCCTCGGAAAGTCCTGCACATGGAGGTCAAACAGTTGGGCGTATGAGGTGCCTATGTCCAGCAGCCTAAGTGTGTCTTTTTTAAGAGTTTTGCTTGATTTTAAAGGTTAATATCATGGGAATCTCTTAAGGGCCTATGACGACGGCGAAAGGCAGAAGTCGAACCTCGGAAGTCCGGAAAATTTTGTGAACATCTTCGAGAAGCTGACACACCCACGAATTTCCGCACCCTGATTAACGAAAGAGATGGCATGCCGTGTGCATTAATCCTAACTTCTGGCATGGAAGATCCAGGACTATTTAGGGCAGTGGAAGAGGGGGGTACAAGACCTGAAAGATACAGGAAAGCAAAAGTGTCTTGTGAAAACTAGGTAGGCGAAAGCTGCACGTTTCCTCCAACAACAACAACAACAGCAACAACAATAACAACAACAACAATGTCATCAAGAACAACAACAACAACAACAACAACAGAAGACCTCTGGAATCATGACCTAACTTTGGCTGGGCCCTCTTTAAAATGTCAAGGAGCAGAGTGCCGAATTTCCGACTTTGTAAGAAAACAGTACTTCCTCTGATGGCCATCTGCTGCTTTTCTCACCGCAATACATGAATATGATTTCCTAGATAGGAACATTCGTAATATTTTCCATTACTCCAAAATTCTTCGTCGAAAGGGTTCCATTTCGTGTCACAGCATTACGATGTTGCTCAAAGCATAAAGAAATCTCATTATTTGCAAAGCTGGTCGATAGAATCCTGTAATCCTCAACCCACAATTGTTACTACAGCACTAACGACGTTTTATGCTCACGTATTGTCCAACTAGGAATATATTATCACTGTATCCATAAGCTCAAACCTTATAGATTTTGTTTCTTTCCGCTACCGAGATTTTAGAGAGTTTCTTCTGTATTTCTTATGAGGGCTGCGAACACGTGACAAGGATCGTAAGAGCTGCTAATGGCGATTGATGGATTGTGAGAAAAAGAGGAAAAAAGTGATTGAAATCTCGAAGGCCACAACGGAACATTGTCGTATGCTGTTGGTGACTCTAGTAAAGTAGATACGACAGTTTAACATGGCGGCAGACCTTGATGTAAGGCTCGCTGATAGAGCGCAGGAGTATGGAAGGGCGATAATGCTGATGTTCTTGGCAAGGGAGAGAAGTGTTATAATAAATTAATGATCTTAAGTGCCGATAATGGAAATGGACAAAAAAAAAAAAAAAAAAAAAAACGNGAAATCGAAAAAAAAAAAAAAAAAGAATACGTTGTGTTGGAGGTAGGGAAGAAAAGAGTGGGTTATCGAGAGCAGAAGAAAGAAGGGAGATTCAGGAATTATGGATTATCTAGTCCACTCCGCATTATGACAACTCTATGGTAGAATGGAAAAAAATATGCATAATGAACGGATGCGGTTAAACAACTTTAAGCTTTCATATTACAGATATTATTCAATGTTTTGAGACAAATGTTGCGATTAAGCCAATAGTGCGACAAAGCAAATCTGATTTTATCTGGAAACAACTGACGTGCAAAATGAGAATAAGAGTGGAGGGTGGCCCTTGATGTATCGGAAGTGGCGGATGAATTGGTGAGGGCAAGGGTGAGGATGGAGATATTTTAAAACCAAGGTATATGTGTGTATGTGTATGAGTGTGTGTGTATGTGAGTGTATGAGTGTATGTCTGTGTGCGTGTGTGTGTGTGTGTGTGTGTGTATGCATGCGTGCGTGCGTCTGTGTATGTGTATGTGAGTGTGAGCGCGCGCGCATGCTTTAAAGGTTTTGGGACAAAGATGCGCTGCGTGATGGCTTCTGCCTACACAAATGCTTAGGAGAGCAGAAGTGGCCAACGGTGAAATATCATTTTTATGTTCATAAAACTACCCAGCAATAATGGAGACGTGGAGAAAGTGTTAAAGTGCATTTGAAAGTGATTTAAAATGCAAGCCTGCTAGTGGGCAGCGCCATATGGCTCTGGAGATACCATAAAAACCGTTGCACTTAATGGATGGATTATATAATAAAAACCCGATAGCACCCTACTCTCAGAACGAGATTATGCACATCCTACCCCCCTTCCCCCCCTCAATCTCCCCCACACCCCTTATAGGAGATACATCACTTAATTTTAAAGTTTAATCATGTCAGTAATTAAAATCTTACGCAAATAAAATGTACCACACATCAGCAGATGAATATGTAAACTTTATGTTATGTCGCAGCTGAAATGATTAAAACATGCTTAATATTAGCAGCCCGTGTGCATCCAAGACATTGGTACCAGCACATATATAAAAAATATATATCACCCATTTATGTCATATAAACAGGGTCTATTTCCGGTGACAAAAAGTGTGTAATAATTTTTGCTACGTCACACGTTACATAAATTTGATCTTTGGCCCGCTTTCATTGGAAGCATTGGAAATCTCTAGGCGTATGAATAGGCCTATGTGACGTCGTTTGTTTTGTAACTATTTTCACTGCCGTGAGGTCTCCCTGAGTCTACATTGCAATTGTCAGCAAACATGGATGCTCAACCACAGGTCATGGAAACTGACGGGCAGGGCATAGCAGAGGTGTTATCGCACAATGAAGACAAGCCAATAATAATATATAGTGTGAAAGTAGGCTGTGTGGTAGCGACTAGTCTATGTCGCCAAAGTTGAAGTGGAACGCCTATCGGTCTATAGGCCTGAAAAAAAAAATGAAACACCACCAACCCCAGCGCCCAGCCCCAACGCAAGCTCAGCAGCCTAACGGACACCGATTTGTGCCAGTTGTTGATAAGGAGATTAAACACTTTATAGCTCAGCAAACAAACGCACTCTTACCAAAACAGTTTATGATGTAAAACTCCTCAAGTCCTAGCCTATCTCAGCGATAGTCTATTCATACATCCCTCCTGACAACCTTGGTCGTCTTTTCACGAAGTTCTTTCTTGGGATAAGGAAAAGTGACGGCTCTGAGTATGAGCCCACCTCATTACGAGATTTTTTTCTCAAGCTTTAAAAGGCAGTTTAGGTGATTTAATTAGACTATCCCCTGTCTTTGATCAAAAGTCCTCAGTTCGCAAACATGAGGGAAGCCCAGGAGGCAAAACAACGAGATCTAAAAACCAAAGGCAAAGGAAACAAACCAAAATAGGATGACGCTGTCACTAACGAAGAAACTGAAAGGTTGTGGGCGGCCAAGCAGCTAGGGCAATATTCACCTGACTCACTGATAAACATACTAGGCCTATGGGTCAATAATACTGTGCATTTTGGACTAAGAGGATCTCATGAGCACCGGTCTGTCTGTTTCGGTGACCATTCCACTGGACACAAGGAAAGTCAAACCAAAAATGTGGGCAAATACCTTTCAAGCCGACAGATGTCCTGTGCGAGCCTACAAAACCTAGACTAGATCTAGGGTCTAGTCTAGACTAGTCTAGATTAGATCTAGTCTATCCTGAAAAAACGGCCATGGGACTAGTCTATATTATCCTCTGTCGTAATGCCGATGATCTCCTTTACATCGCTACGCACACTCTGCCCATGAAATGAAAGACACTGATCAATGTTTCAAAAAGCAACTAATAGTCTAGGCGTAAACAAACTCACTTCCATCATAAAAAGTATGGCAGCAGCAGCGGGGCTCTCCCAAGAAAAAAATCTCACGGCTAGACTAGTATCTCCTGGAACAGGACCGCTTTTGCGGTCTCTCTAGTCTAGTCATCGGTCCTATTCTGTGATTATTTCAGAATTCCACCTACACAAATAATGCAAAAACATAAGCTCTGTGAATAATTAAACTACAGTCACATTTCTAACACGCAGCACAAAGAAATTCCATCAATTCTCTCTAACACCACTTTTAGGTCTTGGCCATCAAGGCCGTCACACAGCGCACAGATGGAGGAATGCCTAGGCCCGGTTATCTCCTGGGACATGACCGCTCTTGCATAGATGTAGTTCATTTAGTCATTTGTTAAGTCACAAGATCGGTCCTATTCCCTGATTATCCCCTGATTTCATCCTTAAAAAGGGCCTAATTGGGAAAGCGGGACAAACATGCTCATGCATTATTAATGGGATCTTGCATCCACGGTGAGCAGACGTTGATAGATGCTAAACCTCCTCTACTGAATTTCATGCAGGTTGACGGTTCCGACCTAAGTTTCGTAACGTGGTTTCGGAGTTTATCGCGTTCGGAAATAGCGTGCTGCGCCCCCTCCCCTGATCAGTTCTTATAGTACAGACATCAACGGAATAAGGGCAGTCACGGAAAGATCGTGTTAGATGGGCGGGCACAATGGTGGCGTTAAGTATGATTATACAAAATATATAATACAAGACAAACACTCCATTTTACAAATGGGCAGGCAGGCAACGCACCAGCGGCGAAAGAATACCTAGCGCACAGAAAGGCATCATAGACCAATGCATATACTCCGTGAAAAATTTGGACAATTGGCGAATCGGGCGGATTGAAAAGATTATCGGAGATTGTATTTCGTTGCTATACACATTTTTTTTAAAGGGTACAAAAAATAAAGAAGACTGATTTATATAGTTACCATTTTGTATTTTCTACGAATTTAGAAGAAAACCGCATGTTTTTACGTTACATAGTTCTCAAGAAATCTGTGACACAAATTGGGATGAAGCGTTAATGAAGGGTTGTTCATGATAATTGGTGGCCTCCGCAGGTGATCGCCAGACCAGTTTGTTTATATTGTTCACCCATTATCTCAAGGAGGTGCCACACACTTATTTCTCCAAACACGGTGGAAAGGTATCATGCTGCAAACCTTTGCTGCAAACCTTTTGCCCATTACATTATCATTTGAAGTGCTGCTTTCAACTGCTAACATTACAGCAGCAGTTTCTGTTTTCGATTAAAGACCTCCCAAGTAGATTTAAGCTGGAGAACTCGAAAATAATGACTGTATACGTAGTTGAAATCGTGAAAGTGAAACGGTCACTGGAGATTCTATTGTGGATGTTATATTAAGATGGTGACTACAGTACGGTATCGAGTAGGTGGAGCTCATCAGATATCGTAAATAGCTACACGGAGTTGTGGTGTGATGAAGAGAGGGCATAAAATATCGAATAATTGGAATACTTAGTATTTTCAGTATTATGATTAACAATAAAAGGGTGCTACGGCATAATTCATGGAATGGAAGCAAATAGTAACGAATGTTAAAATACACAAAGCGCATAGAGCTGCTTTAAGGCATGAAAGAAAAAACAAAAAGAAGTTTTAAAAAGTTGCGAGTACTCATTGGCTTTTATAAAATATTCGAATTCTGTAATGTGAAAACTTCTGTGATTTAGTGCTAGTTGCGATTAAGCGAAATCAGTTGGATGAATATGAACAATAATACACTTTGGTCTTAAGAGTCTTGATTCAGAGAGATAAAAATCATAATCTACAAACGACTCCAAGTGAAACTTAACCGGCTTTTGATGTAAATGAGTCATGCAAATGATAACTGCATACATTATCCACGTTTAAACTTAACGTTACAAGAATGGCACCACAGAGATTTTGTTGTCCCGAGTCATATAATCTTAAAATAATACTAAACATAGAAATTCATGGTTTCCATGCCATCCCAGATCACCATTCCATACCACAGAGCTTATGAGTTGTTTGAGGGTTTTTTTTTTTATTATTATATACTGATAATGGAACGAAGGCGGAAAGTGGGGGGAGGGGACCTAGTGGGAAAGATGACCCCTCATGTGTGTTACCACTAAATGCAAGATTTCAAGTACATCCACAGTACAGAATCAAACTATTGTAACTCTTGAACTTCAGGTAAAATATGTTATGAGGCTCTAGGCAGCATGCTAGTCTAGCACATCTTCCTGCTGCCAGAAAATCACACGATGAAGTTTTACTGCGCATTTTTGTGTGTGATCTGCACTTTTCTATGTGTTTGTATTATGACATTGTAAACCAGTTTTCCCACGGGGTAAATAAAAGCCCTGTTGTATTTTTTTTCTTTCTGGCCTCTCCTGGAATGTGGCCGTTTTGTGATACGATAGCTGGTTCTTTACCTTCCACAATTATCGTGAGATCATTAAGTTCTTGTAAGTTTTCATAGTGCCTTCTACATAAAGCCAAAGGACTGCAGTCATAATATTATTCTCTTCAATTAAATCACTTAGGCCTTTCTGATATTCCTGACTATTTCAATCACAGCGCAGACGACATCATATACTTGCAACATCATCTTGGCATGGACAAAGCTTAGTCTACTGATTGTATAAGAGGGGAGGGCATCGCAACACCATATTTCAGAGGCAGTATCGTTGAATGATATAACTAACAATTGCAATATCTATGAAACTTGTGGTATCGCTGAATCCTATGATTAGAAGTGATATCACTGAATGATAATTATGATTAAAATCGATATCACTGAGTCATATAATTAGAGCCGGTATTGCTGAATTATATGATTTAAGGCAGCATCGCTGAATCACATTTTTAGAGGCAGTATCGCTGAATCATACAAACAGACGTCGTATCGCTCTGCCATTTAGTCAAAGAGTATCACCATGCTCTCTGAAGTGAAATGTATCGCCCCACCCTTAATTGAAGAGTATCGCCTTGCCAGTTGGCGAAAAGTATCGCCCTGCCCTCTAGTGAAGAGTCTCCTCATTAATAATAACAGAGGCTGGCAGGCAATTACCATGAGAGACTCACACAGGCACGTGCGCACTCATACACGCGCATGCACAACAACACATTAAGAGACGCAATTAGTGCAAATTGTGCATACATGTACACTCCACTTCGCTTACGAGCAACCCAGCGGGAGCATGAGATGTGTATAAGAGACAGCCTTATAGGAGATACATCACTTAATTTTAAAGTTTAATCATGTCAGTAATNGGGGTGGGTAGGTAAAAAGATATAGTTCTGTTTTAACTAACAATACAAGTAAGCTTCGTTTTAAGGGTTCGACTTTTTTACAATATATTTGATTCCGCTTAATAGCAATTTTCGCTTAATTGAGATATTTAAAGATAACAAGCTGAATCTTCTATACCAAATTGATCGAATAATCGCAACTCTTTTCAACTGTATCTTCCATGCCTGTAAAAAGCTGCGGTTATGCAATGCCAACCTTTAGTTGTTTTTTTTTTTCTTTTCTATTTCGGAATATTTTGCTAATACGTGAAGGTTACGATTAAGCAAAGTTTGTGTTATCAAATTTCATTTTTTTTTTTATTCGCAAAATATGTTGCGGTTAGCTGAAGCACGCAAGAAAGTTACGGCTATTTGTTTTTATTTTTGCATTCTCTGTCTGAAAGTGTTGCGATTAAGCAAAACAGTGTTATTAAATGCATTGGAATTAGGCAGAATGAATTGTAGTTATTAAAGAACATTGGTTGTCTGGCATTGCTTGTAATATACATTATTGGAAATGGCACCTACTTTACAATGAGGAGTTTTACACACGAGGGAATATTATAGATGCACTTGTGTCCATATTCAGACCTTAGGATATAGGGGAGAAAGAATAGCGATAGATCATGCAAGCTGATCAAAAAAAAAAACAAAAACATGCAAACAAGTAGACAGACAGACAGACAGACAAACAGACAGACAGACAGACAGGCAGGCAGGCAGGCAGGCAGGCAGGCCGGCAGGCAGGCAGCAGGCAGGCAGGTAGGTAGGCAGGCAGGCAGGCAGATGATTGTTCGAACGAAGGACGGACGAAGGGATAGACGGACGGGGGCAGACAAGTAGGCAGGCAGGCAGATAGACAGATAGACAGATAGACAGACCAGCAAGCATGTAGACATATAGGTGTGCAGACATACCGACAGTAAAATAGATTAAATAAGCACGAGGTAAGGAAAATAGAAAACTAGCAGGCAGGCATGGCAGAGATGCCGATGAAAGCACTCTTAAACAACGATAGTGTATAAACTGTCCCTACTGCATTGTACCACAAGAATCGTTCTAAACAATGTTCTATTCACCTTTCAATCTTTGTTTTTGCCACAGTGATGTAGATACAGGAGACTGGGGACCGTTCCCTTTCCAAAGTATGTCTCCCCCTTTCCCCTTGCCCCCTCTTCCCCTCTCCCCACTCCCGTGCTCTCAATGATCTACGAGTGTTTTCCTTTGGTGTATCAATCACTATTATAAGAGCTTATACCCCCCTCCCCTCCTTAGCCCTCCCTCCGTCTTCCTATACCTTGTCTTATCTTATCAACCAGAGTGACCCTTCATGTGCCCATTTTTTCCACTAAAAATCCCTCCACTCTGTCAAGATCTCGATTACGCAGTTTCACCGTTTCTTAACACTCTTGCATATTCATGCCCTCCATCATCATCTCATTACAAACAAGAATACAAGAATACAAGAATACAAGAATACAAGAATCTTTATTGCTCAAGTTATATACAACATATGAGCATCCATAATATTTAGAAAATACAATTTACAGTCAACATAATACTATCGTTTCCGACTCTGGCGGATGTGAAAATAACACACAAAATAATACAGAGGGCACTACAGTACTAGTGGATATATCTGAAGTTAATTAACGTTTTTCATAATAATACATGCTAACTTACTGACTGCTTCCAACAACTGTTCATCTTTTGATTTCATAAGCTGTAGNAGGCAGGCAGGCAGGCAGGCAGGCAGGCAGATGATCGTTCGAACGAAGGACGGACGAAGGGATAGACGGACGGGGGCAGACAAGTAGGCAGGCAGACAAATAGACAGATAGACAGACCAGCAAGCATGTAGACATATAGGTGTGCAGACACACCGACAGTCAAAAGGATTAAATAAGCACGAGGTAAGGAAAATAGAAAACTAGCACGCTGGCATGGCAGAGATGCCGATGAAAGCGTTCTTAAACAGCGATAGTGTATAAACTTTCTCTATTGCATTGTACCAATGCAAGAATCGTTCAAAACGATGTCCTGTTCACCTCTCAATATTTATATTTGTCACAGTGATGTAGATACAGGAGATTGGGGACCCTTCTCTTTCCAAAGTATGTCTCCCCCTTTCCCCTTGTCCCCTTTCTCCAGGCCCCACTTCCGTGCTTTCATTGATCTATGAGCGTTTTCCTTTGGTGTATCAATCACTATCATAAGAGCCTATACCCCCCACCTCCTTAGCCCTCCCTCTGTCTTCCTATACCTTGCCTTATCAACCAGAGTGACCCTTCACGTGCCCATTTTTTTCCACTGAAAATCTCTCCACTCTGTCACGATCTCGATTACGCAATTTCACCGTTTCTTAACACTCTTGCATATTCATGCCCTCCATCATCATCTCATTACAAACACTTTCATCCTATTTGCCACCATCCAATGGAAATCTAACGAAATTTAGAGCAACTGGATCCTTGCACAAGTGTGAGTCAAATGACTCTTCTTGGCGGCTGAATTTTGATAACTATTGTCAAACAGACAAACTTAATACATAAACCTCCGTTTTATTGCACAGAAGCATGGACGTGTTGCCTATAAGCAGAGAGTGAGATTAAGAGCTGCCTTTAATTTTCAACTACAGTAGTTTTTAACCTACAATTTATGTTACCGTTAGATTCCACATAGTTATTTGAAAACCCTGCATGAAAATTTCAGTGTGTAATATTATTTCACAGAATGAATGAAGAAAGTAGGAACTTTGGGCACAAAGGTCTCCGTTGCTTTGATTCCAGCGAGTTTATGAAAGGAACGGTCCTTTTATTATGTGGGCTGCTCCTTGGAGATCCCAAACGACAGAAATACCATTCTCTAAGCGAGTCAAGATTGTTGTGAGTGATGCGGGAAAGTCAAAAAAGAGTGTGTTGACTTGATAATGATATTTGCTATAGTTATATCCTTGTCTCATTTACTACCACGCATATCACTGTTGACTCTTGCCACAACCTTCTCCTTTCCAAACCGTCGCTAAAAATGGCCAACTAACAAATTTGAAACCATAGATGGTAACCGCCATTTTTCCGAGTTCCCACCTCTGGTGTACCTCAAAAATTCCAAATGTTCAAACTGGTGTATGTAGAAGCTGCTCACATCACATTTCCAGGGCGGCTAACGCACAGCAAAAAGAAACGAATCCCCAGTATTACAAGTTATGTGGAATTTTCGAATACACCAATAAGGAGGCCGCACAATCCTGCTGCACATGTAAATCAGCACTATAAACATTCTTGCGACTAAGCAAACAGTTCGTTTCAGCGTATTGCGATTAAACGGAGTCTACCGTAACTGAGCACTTTCAAGTGTGGAATCCCCAAGAAGCGGCACACGCTGACACACTAATTGAGCGTGCGTGTACATTCTGTATATAAATGTCATGAGCGACGTGATATGTAAAGATGTTGTCGACATTTGGAAGGGCATGATGGAGAGATGGGGATGATGAGGACTAAAGAGGACGATAGAAAGAAAGAAAGAAAGGAAAGGAGCGGAGATAATACAGAGGATTCCGGTTAATAGTAGTTCGTTTACTCCTGTTTTCAGGTTCAATCGCAATTTATAAACAACTTTTAGTACAATATAAAAATCTATAAAATAAACAGAAGGGAGACTGACAGACAAGACAGCCTAAGGAAGGAATAGGCGAAAGGATGACAGACAGACAGACAGACCGACAGACAGACAGACAGACAGACAGGCAGGCAGGCAGGCAGGCAGGCAGGCAGGCAGACAGACAGACAGACAGACAGACAGACAGACAGACAGACAAAATCTGGCGGGCAGACTAATGGACTAACGAACGCGCAACAGACAGATGGTCTGGCAGACAGACTAACGGTTGGAGGGAGGGACAGTGGGAGAGAAAAATGGTAAACAGTTAGAGAGACTTACAGAGAGGCAGAGGGAAAGACAAAGACAGGTAAATAGTTAGGCCCTTGACAGACGAGATGTAAAAAACGCAGCAGGACTTATTGCGCAGTCTGGAGATACATTGTGGCAAATGGGTGCGGTCACACGAGCGACAGGCAGTAGTTTCAGTCCTGGCGTAGCAGATGTGTGTCGCCCACATTCTGGTACGCCGCGACACTCACCATGACCAAAGCCACCCTGACTCTCCGATAGTCCATGTTGAACTGAGCTGTAGCGTTAAATGTCGCCCGTCACAAAAGCGCAGAATTTACTGCGGGACAATTGTAGGTCGACTGTCAAGGCACTTAGAGAGACTTACGGAGAGACAGACGGAAAGACAAAGACAGGTAAACAGTGAGACTTACAGAGAGACAAACGGACAGACAAGACGAACAAACATAAGAAAACATACAGACAGATATACAAGAGGAGGAGAAGAAAAGAGCGAGACTAAAAGAAAACAAAAAACAATGAAGAGGCATGTCGTTGTTTGAAAAGATGGTGGTAAGCCTAAAATGAGAAAATTACAGACACACAACCTGAGTACAGGCAGTATAGCAAAGTGCCCACTGTGAAAGAGGGTAAGAAAGAAGAAAAACACGAAGTATGACTTTGTAAGGTTCAGGAAAGTAAGGTAGGGATTGAGAGGAAAGGTCAAAATAAATTTACTCAGAAAAAAAGAGAGAGAAAGAGAGGAAGTGGGAGAGAGAGAGAGAG